>ML349244.1:0-54208 GCA_005239505.1 Nicotiana paniculata | reverse complement strand
CTCCAATGTCGTATTGATAAGCGGTTTAATGCATTGGAAACTAGACTCATAGATATTCAATTTGATGGGTATATTATCCTGTAATTACAAGTATATTGGGAGAAAAGATTAGTAACATTTGAATTAAAGTTTAAGTAAAACTATGAACCTAAGTTGCGACAACTCTTGTCGACTTTTGTTTCATAACTTATTTGACTTAAATAGTATGATACGGATATTATATGATTCAAATAACTTAAAAAATGACTTCTTGAGAATATCAAGCACCCCTAGGTTTACCCAAAAATATGAGTTACAAAATCCTTGATTCGTTTACTTCTAATACGTGTTAATCACTCGTATACACTCTTGTATGGTTTAATATCAATAGGATTAACTTATTATCATCTCAAAGATAATATCTTCTCATGTTTACGTCGATTAACTTATGGAATGAGCCAACGTACGTGAATATGGGTTA
Organism: Nicotiana paniculata; assembly: GCA_005239505.1. Classification (NCBI taxonomy): domain Eukaryota; kingdom Viridiplantae; phylum Streptophyta; class Magnoliopsida; order Solanales; family Solanaceae; genus Nicotiana; species Nicotiana paniculata. The sequence continues at coordinate 53,748 of ML349244.1, read as the reverse complement.
TAACAATTATTTTATTATTGGCTAGCCTAGTTCCACGATAGGCGCCATCACGACCGGTTTAGGATTTGGGGTTGTGATAATTTTCAATTCAGTCAGAGAGATATAAGCATTTTGCGTTACCTTCAATAGTAACAGAGGTATGTACAATTGGTCACACCCATTCCAGTTACGTCCTATGGGGTTAACAAAAGTAGTATAAGAAGAGGACGGGATATCAGGATCCGGCTGGTGTTAGAATAACCCAAAATGATGGATGAATTGTTTGCGTCAGTTGACATTTCTGAAGAAAATTGCAAAACTGCTAATACATCTCCTCATGAGATACCTAGATATTGCACTCTAAAATAGTACATCTAGATATGAGCACTACAAAGATACGCACCGAAATCCTGGAAGGGATAAATATTAAATTAGTGTGACTCTCGTCCGTAGCAGAGCGAGGATATGGAGCAACCCGAGGAGCCGATGAATGAAGCCAGGAGAGCTAAAAGCGAAAGAATGTTTTGTTGAGGTTTTCATAAGAAAAGGATAGGCAAGAGTATTAGTAGAGTAATGAGAAGAGAGATAAGGAGGAATTATGAGTGACATGTGATACATGGATGAGAATGGTAGAGCGTTCCACAGCCTATAGTCAAATGAACAAAGAGACAAAAGTGATGGTGCTTAAGACAACAAAAGAGTATAGTCCATACAATCACATCCTCATTTCGAGGAATAAGTTCGCGACTCTAACATGACTGACAAAAGGAAAAGCTAGACCCCAGAATAATAGAAATCAGTATGGACTGGTGCACAAGATAAATTAAACATGAGTTAGGAAATGAGTGATTTGATAATAATTAGCATCATAAGAATTTTAGATTGCATTCCGACAATAATAGATAGAATGGACAACAGAAGAAGATCCATGATGAATTCAGAGAATGTTCATTCAGGGAGACGCTGCCCTAAAGCAAGCAATGTGAGAAAAGTAAAGCTTAAGGGAGTGTATATTCTAGTTACACTAAGTGTCACCATCGCGAGTAAGGAATTATGTTATCCTTGGTATAGAAGGATTACCGAAAGGAGAGTAAGGGTCATTGCTGATGTGAAAAGACACCAAAAATGAAGAGGAAAGCATCTATAGGCAGGTCGTCATAGCTCCAAGTCTTAGTAATCCCATAAAGGGGGGAATATGGAATGATAAAGGAAGAATGCGATAAAAATGAGAAAGGGATGATATTTCACTTATCCAAATGTTACAGACATATGATAATTCTAGAACGTTATGTAAGCACGACATAAAAAAAGAAGAAGAAAGTTAGGGTTCCTGCCTGGGATGTTATTGAAAGATAAGGAGCCAGTACGTGAGGTAAGTTAAGACAAGTAAATAACCCAAGAAAGATTACGTGGAGCATGGATATGAGAATGGGCTGACGAGTAGTTAGTAGTTGATTTAGGAAGATTCTAGTCGGCTCGGATTATGCAAGATAAATGTAATAAACCCCAACATAGGGAATTCAGCCCAGATTAATGTCATTATAATACTTGAGATATATTCAAATAGGAGTTGGATTAATTAAAGGTACCGTATGAGTGTTACGGTGATAAAGAAGGTGCCACTGGAAAGACAGTCAAAATACCAGTTCAGGAGCGACCCTACAAGCACAAGGGCATAGAGGTAAGCAACCAGGATGACTATAGGCAAGGAAGGACATCAAAAGCTCCGTAATAAGCTCACAACTTTACAAAAGTCAAGGGTTCTCCCTATATAATACAACGAAAGACTAGCTGAGGAAATAAGAAAGAAGGCTGCAACCCAAGCACAATAAACTAAAGAAGAAATGGTTGTGTAACAACAATCTCACAACAAAATTGTAAGTAGTCCAAAGGAAAGTGGAACCTACCATGGCTAATGAACAGGAAGTAAAAATTAAATGTATTATTCGAAATCATATGAGTTGCACGAAACCTCCAGCATGTGTGGGAGCTAAGACAAGATAAGTATGCACGCAATAAGGGGGCAGAAAGACCAGGAAAAGTAATAGTTTACATTAAAGAAAGCTGAGAAGGAATGAAAGGAATTATTCAATCAATGATCCCGAGTTTGTGACGTTATGGACGCACTTAAGAGTTTGGAGTTTAATACCTGGAACATATACAACCATAGAAGATTCTGATATACGTTAAAAGAAAGAATTGAGCCCAAGTCATAGACGAATGATTGAATTGTTAAAGGATTATATCATGAATATCCCTCAGCGCCTATGAAAGGATAAAGTAATAACTAACACCAAGAGTCGCAGATCGGAACATATCTTAAGACTAAATAAAGGCCGATCGAAAAAAAAAGGGAACTAAAGAGTTACATCAACTAATTTAAAGTGGACCAATTAATTATAGACCTCAGGACCACTCTTAAATAACAGAGGTATAAGAGAGATAATATAGTAGCCATATTCTATAAAGACTCTACAATGAAACAACATACAAGATAATCAAATACAGAAGGTTATGAATAGTCCATACTGCAGATAAGGGGCTAGAAGCATGGGGATTCAGCACCCAGGAATGATAGCAGCATCGTTAGTGGCATACCTTCCAGCCTTGGTTTCTAAGTACCGGAAGGTCTAATTAGAAAGTGAATGTAGAGTTAGAGATGATGTGTTGTCTCGATGTTCCAGAAGAGCATAAGGAAATTGGTCGCAAGCTAAAGTACGATAGAACGACAGGGTATTAGAGAGACAGGAGTAAGAATAAGAAAAGGGCAGGTGAGAAGATGATGAAAATTGATAAGTCCTCGGGATTAGGCCCGTGAAAACAAGGGAGCTGGTGTTTCCTCTAAGTTATAGAAAGCTCAGTATAGCCTGAATAAACTCAAAAGAGTCTAAGACTAGTAGAATTTAAAAGATATGGAATTTTGCCCTAGTAGTAGAATAAGAGTGTGATTGTGATAGATAAAGGATCAGTCTTAGGCTTTCAATTGAGTAATGACTCTAAGAGGATTTCCTAAATTGTAAGGGACTAAAATACCCATATAGGGTTTTTGTATATATTTGGGATGCTATAAAGTACGGTTATGGAAGAATAGTATCACCCCTAGGTGGATCAATCTAATTACTCCAAGTGCCCCTGATGAGACGCGAGCCCTAGCGGCAGTGTTACATAAGATATCAAGTTATCAGTGGTAAATGATGGATCAAAATTTAGGTAAATCATAAATAGATGGATAAAAACTCATCAGTATGAGATGATATTAGTCCATCAAACTTAAGGATAAGCAATAAGAGTAACCTGGAGTTGGTTGCAGACCTCAGTAATGATAAATCGAAGTAAGAACTATTGAATAGTATGAGCTACGTAGATGCAGTAAATTCATAGAAATGGATAACCAAGACTATGAAATAAGATATAGCCATATTCGCAAGTTCTACAAAGTACCGAGCAAAGATCTTCAGTACACCTATAGATGCCTAGAGAGGCATCCTATTAAGCCTTGTATATTTTTAAAAAAGTAAGGCCTAGAGATTGGCTCAATGCTGGAGGAAAAAGGAGAGAAGAGTCGCATAAGCACACTTACAAGGTCATTATCATAGAGACTGCATAATAGAAGGTATCAACAGTTACAAGATTAGAAGAATTCGATCACATGTCATGGTGTAGGAAAGAGGCCTAAAGGGGGAATGCCCTGGCCTTTGGATTTATTCACATAACAACTTCCTAAATGACAAGGAGAGTATTAAGGTATTCAAAAGAGCTATAAGTTATGAAAATGATAAGAGCATCAGTCAACATTCGAGGACGAATGTTCCAAAGGAGGGAATGATGTTACGCTTTGCAATATTACGTCGATATTAGGTACCACATTATTATATTACCATGATGTTACACCTTGAAGTACTACATTATGATGATGTTACGCTTCGTAGTATTAAATTACGACGATGTTTCACTCTGTGATATTGTGCATTGAATTTGTCGTAAGGTAATTGACATCAGTCCAAGGAAAACATTATTTGGAGATTATAATGAGAATGCTATTTAAAACAGGTGATGAGTAAATTCATGAAGGTAAGAGGGGAAGCAAGTCAAAGAAAATGAATTTTCGTCCAAATTTGGCATATTAGGATAAAATACTGGCCGATCGTTAATACCCGATATTTTTGGACTAGTACCGTAAAAGGTACCATACGACCATGATAGTATGATATATATATATATATATATATATATATATAAGGATATTAAAAATAAGTAGAGTTTTAAGACACTATCTAATTACACTACCAAAATTCATTCTCGAAACACTTCAGTCAAATTACTATTTCGATAACGTGATTTCTTAACCAAAATCCGATGAGGTTTCTTAGCACAATTAGCAACGTGAGATTTTGGGATTCTAAGGGAGTGCGGTGCAACCTTTTCCAAGAATATCATACGTATTTTTCTCTACTACTCCAGGTATGTTAAGGCTATGCCCTTCCTTCATATTGCATGATCTCGTAATTACACAAGTTTGATAGCGAAGCATAAAGAAAAATTCATATCCCGGAATTTACGTATGTTTTGCTAGTCTCGCAAGTTACAATATTCTCTTTATCGGGACTTCATATTCATTTGAGTATTTCCTTTTTCTATTCAAGAGAGAAGAGAGTCTATATATACATTATTACAGTATTTTCATTACCATCGAGCTATAATCGATGGGCAGGCCCCCATTGGGAAACCTCTGATCAGATGGTAAGTTATATACCGTGCCTATTGTGGCCGAGCGCCTATGAGAGATCCTAGTGGCCGAGATACAAAGCCTAGTATGACCGAGCACCTATGAGCGAGCCTACTACGGTAGAGAACTTATATATTTATATATACCGAGCCTTATAGGGTCGGAAAACTATTTTACTTATTATATTGAGAGCTAGGGCAGTATCAGCAGGTAAGAATATCTTTAGGTTACCTTTGATTCCCAGTTGCTTTCAGTTATTATATTATCAGTTCAATTTTAGATTTCAGTATATTTCCTTACATACTCGGTACATTATTTCGTACTAACGTCCCTTTCTGGGGGCGATGCATTTCATGCGTGCAGGTTCAAACAGACAGATGGGTAGACCTCCTCATTAAGTGTTGCCTGAGTTCAGCTTGATCGGTAAGCTCCATGCCTTTCAGATTTGCCGAGTCTAGATCTTTATGTGTATATATATATATATATATATATATATATATGTTATGAGTAGAATGTGGCCCTGTTCCAGTCACAATATATCCATCAGTAGAGGCTTGTAGACATATCCTGTCAGCTAGTGTATTATGTTGGGCTTGTAGGCCTTTTACGTATATTTTGTTGGTTTGCCAGTTGTAGTAGTTATGACGGCCTTGTCGACCCAGCATTATATTAATGTTTTGTCGGCATTTGCAATTGTCTTGCAATGTGGACCATGGACAAAGTATGACATTATATATTCAGAGTCACTTAGTCGCAAGTTGGTACGCAAGGAAGGTGAGGTACCTGGTGCCGGTCTCGCCCCCCAGGTTCGGGGCGTGATAGTAATATTTCTCGATCTATTGTTTTGGATGGCCAATCATATGAGGGCGGCTTTGCATCTTTGATCCAATAATTTTAGGCTCATATTCATGGCCTCGATATTTGACTCTTCTATAGCATTTCGGAACCTGATACTAGGTTCTCCGACCTCGACCAGTTTTAAACCTTTGATGCCATAAACTAATGAGAAAAGGGTAGCTCCGGTACTAGACTTCGATATTGTGCGGTATGCCCAAAGAACCTCGGGTAGGATTTCCTTCCATTTTCCTTTGGCGTTGGTTTGTCTCTTCTTAATATTTTGGATGATGGTTTTGTTGGTCGATTTGGCTTGTCTCTTCCCACTGGGATGATAAGGTGTTGATAGGATTCTTTTGATCTTGTGACCCTCGTGAAATTTAGTCACCTTGCTGCCGATGAACTGCTTTCCATTATCGCACATAACTTCAAAGGGCATCCTAAATCGACATATGATGTGGTCCCAAATAAAGTCCATGGATTCCATTTCCCTGAATTTTTCGAAAGCATATGCTTCAACCCACTTAAAGAATAATCAGTCATAAATAAAATAAATTGAACTTTACCTGCAGCCCATTGAAGAGGTCCAACGATGTCCATTCGCCACCTCTTGAACGACCATGGGGATAAGACCGAGTAGAGCAGTTCCCAGGTTGATGAATCATTGGTGCATGCCTTTGGCACTTGTCGCATTTTAGAAACATTTTTTTGCATATTTCTCCATGTCGATATAGTAGTATCTGGCTTTTATCACTTTGTGGACCAATAATTCGGCACCAGAATGATTTCTGCAAGTGCCCTCGTGGACTTCCCTTAGAACGTAGTTGGTATCTCCTGGCCCTAGACATATTGTTAATGGACCATCGAACATCTTTCTGAACAATGTTCCATCTTCAGACAAGGTGAATGGTGCTTTTTTGTGCCCAGATCTCTCGATTCTTTTGGATCTGAAGGGGGCTTCCCGCTCTTCAAATACTCTACGTATTTGTTTCTCCAATCCCAGGTCAAACTTGTGGAGTTTATCTCGGCATGAATTTCTTCGACCACCAATCTCATGAGTTGTACGAGAGCCCTCTAAGTGAGTTCGTTGTCTTCAGTCGATGACCCTAGGTTTGCGAGCGCATCAGAGCCACTATTCCGATCTCGGGGCACATATTACAAAGTCCATTCCTTCAATCGATGTAGAGTTACCTGTAGCTTATGCCTGTATCTTTCCATTTGTTCTTCTCAAACTTCAAAGTTTCCGTTAACCTAGTTCACCGTGAGGACGGAGTCACATTTGGCCTCGATCACCTCCGCTTCCAAACCATTGGTTAATTCGAGACCTGCAATCATGACCTCATATTCAGCCTCATTGTTAGTCAATTTTACAATTCTACTAGATTTTATAGCTACATTACATGTGGATAGTTTCAGCACGACGGCGAGTACAGACCAATTTGCGTTCGAAGCACCGTCTGTAAAGAGGGTCCAGATTCCCGAGGATGTACCCTAGTTTACTAATAGTTCTCTCTCCACCTCGGGTACTAGGGCCGGCGTAAATTCGGCCACGTAATCTTCCAAGATTTGAGACTTGATGGTTGTTCAGGGTCGATATTCAATATCGTACCTGTTGATTTCTACAGCCCATTTGGCCTACCGTCCCAAACGTTCAGGCTTGTGCAAATTATTTCGAAGTGGATAAGTTGTTACAACACTTATGCGATGACATAGAATGTATGGTTTTAGTTTCATAGAGGTGCTTATGAAAGCTTGCGCAAATATTTCTAGATGGGGATACCTAGTGTCACCCTCACTTAAGGTTCGACTACATAATAGATAGGGAATTGCGTACCTTGTTCTTCTCAAACCAAGAATCTACTTAACGCTATCTCTGATACTGCTAAATACAAGTAAAGTTGTTTGTCTGCCTTAGGTGTGTGAAGCAGGGGCGGGCTCGATCAGTACTGTTTTACCTCGTCCAAGGCCTGCTGGAACTCCGTAGTCCAGTAAAGTTATGCTTTTTCGTCAGTCTCGAGAATAATCGATGACTCTTGTCATAAGACCCCGAGATGAATCTCCCAGGGCGGCTATGTGCCCCATTAATCTATGCACGACCTTTACGTTGTCTACTGTCGTGATGTCCTCGATAACTTTGATTTTATTGGGGTTGATCTCGATTCCTCGGTTGGATACCATGGTGCCGAGAAACTTTCCAAAGCCAACTCCAAACACACATTTTTCTAGGTTGAGCTTCATGTTGTACTTCTTCAGTATATCGAATGTTTCCTACAAATGCGTCAAATAGTCCTCTGCTCGCTGGGACTTAACTAGCATGTCATCAATATAACCTCCATCTGTTTTCCTATTTGTTATTTGAATTTCCGATTTACTAAGCGTTAATAAGTTGCACCAACATTTTTTAGTCCGAATGGCATTACATAGCAGTAGGTGTCGTACTTAGTGATAAACGAGGTCTTTTTCTGGTCTTCCGGGTTCATTTGTATTTCGTTGTACACGGAATATGCATCGACAAAACTGAGGATCTCGTGGTTGTCCGTGTCATCGATCATGCAATCGATATTAGGCAAAGGAAAAGAATCTTTGGGACATGCTTTATTCAGGTCTTTGTTATCTACAAATATTTTAAGTTTGTTTCCCTTATTAGGGACTACTACTATGTTTTCTAACAATTAGGGATATTTTACTTCCCGAATGGACCCTATTGAAAGAAGTTTTGTTACCTCGTCTTTGATGAAGGAATGCTTGACCTAGGAATGAGGTCTTCTTTTTTGCTTCACCGGATGAAACTCCGGATCTAGGCTTAGATGATGAGTGGTGATTTCGGGTGGGTCCTTGTCATATAAATATGGGACCAAGAAAATAAAGTCATGTTTATTTTAAGGAATTGAATAAGTTTTCCCCTGAGCTCGGGACCTAGCCTCGTGCCCAGCTATACCTTTCTTTTGGGCTGATGTTCGGTCAGTCTAATTTGTTCCAGCTCTTCGACCGTCGACTTGGTGGGGTCGGAATCATAGGGGACTATAAGGGATCCTATGACCCCATAGTCATTGTCTTCATCAGTCCTCTACTTCCCTTATTGGGTTGAGGCCGATGTCTGTGGTTGCTATCTGGCCTACTGTTTTCCCTTCGAATATGATCCTACTAGTGATGAGAGTGCCAATATTGGTATCACTTCGTCCAGTACAAACATTTCCTTGGCGGAGGGTTGCTCCTTGTAGTCTATTTTAACTCCCTCTAGTGTCAAAAAATTCAGAACCTGGTGAAGAGTCGAGGGTGCTTCCCTCATGTTATGGATCCATGGACTCCCTAACAGAGCGTTATACCTCATATCACCCTTGATCACATGGAACTTTGTATATCGGATGGTCCCAGCCACGTTCACTAGCAAAGTTATCTCGCCTTTGGTGGTTTCGCATGCCATTTTGAAGCCGTTAAGTACTCGGGCCACGGACAAAACTTGATCCCGTAGGCCGAGTTGTTTTACGACCCTTGATCGAATTATCTTGACCGAGCTACTTGGATCAATCAAAACACGTTTAACTTGAGTCTTATTCATAAGTACAAATATTACTAGTGTGTCGTTATGGGGTTGCACGATACCCTCTGCATCCTCGTTATTGAAAAACAAGGTTCCTTCTATTACATAATCCCGAGTTTGATTCTCCATTGTGATTGACACTTTGGTGCATTTAAATACTGGCCCTTGGGGAATATCGACCCCTCTCCCAACAATCATGTGGATCACCTGTTGTGTTTCTTCTTGCTCGTTATGTCTGTTTGAACCTCTGTTTATGAAGTGGTTCTTTGCCCGGTCGCTTAAGAATTCTAGAATGTGCCCCTCGTTGAACAACCGAGCTACTTTCTCCCTTAGTTGTTTGCAATCTTCTGTTATATGGCCATGGGTGCCATGATACTTGCATATTTTGTAGGGATTTCTCTGGGCTGAATCGGTCTGCAAAGGTCGAGCCCATCTAGTATCTTTGATGTGTCCGATAGCTGATATGATAGCTGATGCATCACCGTTGAAGTTATATTCTTACAGCCATGGTGCTTATTTGGGCTGGACATTCCTGTCAAAACCATCCTTGCTCATGAACCCTCGAGAACTCTGACCTTGATCGTTTCTCCTTTTACCTCGAATGGGGTAACGTCCGGGTCTGTTGTTTCTCTAATCTCCATTATCTGACTAGTAACATTCCCTATTTGATCGTGGTTATTTGTAAATAAGCCTTTTGACTCTGTCGAGGGGCATAATAGGATAACTAGACCTAGAAGGAGCCCCCAGCTGGTCATCTTCGACCCTAATCTTCGACTGATACAGATTATGCACATCGACCCAAGTGATAGCTACGTCTTCGATCATGTTATCCTTTAATTTTTGTGAAGACACCGAGCTTCATGCGTTTAATCCTTGATTGAAGGCCTGAATGTCCTAATCATCGGCAACCAGTGGTAGATCCATACGTTCCGTTTGGAACCGAGACACAAAATCTCTAAGCATCTTGTTATCTTTTCGCTTTACCTTGAAGAGGTCCGACTTCCTAGTCTCGACCTTTATAGCTCTAAAGTGTACTTTAATGAAAGAATCTGCATGCATAGAAAAATAATCAATGGATTTGGGTGTCAAACTATGGTACCATATCATCACCCCCTTTGATAGGATTTGCTCGAATTTCTTCAACAATACGGACACGGTCTCATCGTCCTCCAGATCATTCACCTTAATCGCACATGTTTACGAAAGTGACATGCTCGTAGGGGTCGGTCGTTCCATTGTACTTGAGAATTTATGGCATGTGGAACTTCTTGGGAATTTGTTTAGGAGCCGCACTCGGGGGAAGGGCATTTGCATTAACTTCTTTGAATCCAAACCGTTCAAACCCGACGGTGCCCCCGGAATTTGATCAATCTTCTTCTCACCCGATTCAACTCACTTTGTTAGCTCCTTGAGCTTCTTCATGATAGCACGGTCAGTCCCTGATTCATTTCATTTTGATCTTCATGACACGGATTCAGCCCTATGAACAACTTTGTGCGATGGTTTGGGCTATACCCTGCTCGGTGCAGGGTTCTAGATTTGGAGTTGTGCTATTGCAACTTGTTGAGCCTGCAACATGTTGAATATCACTCGAAGGTTGATCCTTCCTTCTTCATCGCCCTGTGCGCTCTGACCGGGTGATCGAATGTATCTGCAGACGCTATTCTCGGGGTTGACGGTCAGGTTTGCATTAATGGCAACATGGGAACTGACATCGATTGGATCTACGGCCGGGACAACATCAAGGTCAGCTGGAGGTACTTTGTTCCCTGGGGTGGCTATGTTGTCGTTCTCGCCGTGGAAACCAAGGCCATGGTCTATGTGTGTGAGTGCTGTTTGAGAGTTCGATATGCTTCTCCTGGAATAAAAAATACTCACACGAATAAGTATAAAATAATGTGTGTTAAGAAAGTTAATACTAGGCAATCTCTATTATCCTTAGCCCCACAGTGGGTGCCAAACTTTTTACCCTAAAAATGGATAACAATTGAAGTTATATGTGGTTTTAAGGACACGTGATTTTACTTGGCATAAACTGAGAAAATGTGTTGATACATAAATTGACTGTAAAGAAAAATAAAAGCAAACCAAATGAGATGTGCAGCTTTGGCCCTCGAGATAAGTTACCCTTGAACCAAATGAGTGGGCAAAATGAGATATAAACAAAGTAACAGAGTATTGAGAGTTTAAATAAAAGAGTAGTGTATTGCTTTGTATTGCGTGAATCTGATTTTTTTACAAATGATTAGACCCCTTTATAAAGTAGTGGAGTCCTACTTATGGTAAAACTCTAGATACAGTAAGAAATCATATGATTGACTAATTAATCAGCCTAGTCTTGATTCGTGCCAAGATTTTCGCCGTGATCCTTGCTCGATTACGGATATTTCGGCTTACCGTTACTTGACTAGGTAAACTTCCATTGGTCTCGCTTGATCTCCGTTCTTCTTGGTTTTGATCTTGGCTGATCTCGTCCTTGGTCGGTCTCTGAATTAAGGTTTAAACAATTTAACTTCATACCGAGGCTCGATATAACACGAGGTCGAACCGTGGCCTATCATTATCCAATCCTCTATTAGTCATAAGAAGCACATGCATGTTCTAACGTATACATGTTATCTTTTCAATATGCTTCTGAATTTGAACTTCATTGAGCTAAAATTTCTGCCCTTTTTGTATGAATCAATTTCTGGATATCTAAGACCTTGAATAATTTTTGGAAGCTTGGTTGAGTTTGAGTTCATCTTTCTGAGTTTGGACTGAACCTCGTCATGATTTTGTTGAGTTATAAGGATTGAATCAGTGATTTTGGTTCGAGCTTCTTGTTGAAATGTGATTGCGACTGAATGAAAATTGTGTTTAATGTATGTTGAGGATTGGATTTATGAGTTTGGAGCATAAAATTTTAAATTCTATTGTGGGGTAATATATGTTAAAATTTAGGGATTGATTGCACTAAGTTGAGGACTGCAATCTCGGCTATATAGCTACTACTATGACAACTGAATCTCTACAATTTTGAGTTCAGTTTTTGGTTAGTATCTGCACAGTTGAGTGTAATTTCTACATTGTTAGGGCATCAGTTGTGCACAAGTTGTTTACCTCAATTTCCACTAGTGTCAGCTGCTATTCCTACCCAGAACCAGCTCCAGCTACTGCACATTTTGACAAGTCTTACATCAGAATTTGCATTAGTTGGAACCAGTTTTGTATCTGCTGAACCGTTTGCAATTACTACATAGTTGCTGTAGTTTCAAGTGAAGTAGAAAATTACAGAACACAGCTAGAAAAATTTCGGCATTCTACTTGTATGTCCAGTTTAAATATTTGAATGTAAAGACCCGAAAAAAAAATTTCTTGTTTAAAAATAATGCCGAACGAGTCCCCGAGTTGTTTTATTGTGGGAATCTTTGAAACAGACTTGAATTGAGTAAAAAGTACCCCGAGGCTTAAATAATATAATTTTCCAGAAAGTAGGTGTTCTGCGAGGCACTATGCGATCGCACAACGTGTATGCGGACCGCATAATGGTCGCATACCGGGGAAGTGTGTTCTGGATTTTTGGCCCACCTTAAGGGCCATTGTGCGGTCAGATCTGCGAACCACATGTCAGTAATGCGATCGCATTCCTAACCGCATTCTTGTGTCGGGCCCTGTTTTCCCTAATTTTTAAAACCCGACCCTGGTTCATTAAAACACCCTTCCCCTTCATTTTTAACCATATTTTTGAGATATTAGAGAGAGGAAAGAGTGGGTTCCTGAGAGAGAAAGTCCCAACTCCATCAAATTGGTCTCCCTTCATCACTCAAGCTTGGAACTAATCAAGCAGAACACAAATTTATTCACTCTAAGAGGTAAGCTTCCACCCCATTAACCCTAAATTTCCATATTTTTGTTAAAATGAAACATGGGTAGGATAGTTTATAAAAATGGGGTTAAGAACCTTGCATGCATGTACCCAATCTACCATAATCTAGTAAAGGAAAATAGGTTGGGGTAACCTTTCACTAAAAATGAGTTATTTAATCTAAAAAGAACACCTAGTGTTTGGTAGAAAGCTCAAATGAGTTCAAGACATGTTCATGATTCCTAATTCTACGTTTAAATGTTCCGTACTGTGACTTAGATCAAAGGTGCTAGAAGGTCCGGTGAGTTGACATAGAGAGTAAGGAAATATCCCGATACGAGGTATATATGGCTAACTCTAACATTTGTAGAATCCTTTTTGTTGGGTCCGAGTAGTTGGTATGTGTACCTTGTTTGGAAATATGTGAATTAATTTTTCAAACGTGTTGAGACGTGAGATTTTATTCTTTGATTTTCCTAGTTGATTGTCATGCTACCGTGCTGTATGAGGTTGTGAAAGGTGTTTGATGTGTAATGAACGAAAGATATATAATGTGCTCAAATATGGGAATGTGTAAAATAGTTAAAAGCCGTACGTGGAAAGTAATGAAAAAGAGTATTGTGAAACGATGTAACTGAATTCGGCGATTATGGCAACGTCATATTCATGAAATTACTACTTGATAAGAGTTATGGTGCCTTGGGCCCACATAAATAAGTTGTTGATATGAACTTGTATTCCTTGGAATGATGATTCTTGTGATGAAATTGTTTGTGATTGTTGTTGTGAATTTGAATTTTCAGGCAGGGTCGGGTTGCGCGCCGCAACACGAAGTAATAAGGTTGATGGGTTGTGGTGAGAAGGGTGGCCGAGGTAATAAGGGTGGACGAGGTAATAAGGATGGAATGTGATCGTTATCACTACTGAAATGAAAAGCTATGAGCTCTTGAATATGATGATGTTGAAAGGGAAAAAGGAGATATTATGAAACTTTTTTTTTTTTTTGGTTGTTTCATTCCACGTGCATTGATTAGTTGGTTCTATTACTTTTTCTTAATCGTGTATTGTTTGATTGTACTTGGGATAAAGTTTGTTTATACATACTAGTACTATTCTACAGTACTAATATCCCTTTTGCCGGGGGCGCTACATCTTTTATATGGATGTAGGTGGGTCCATAGCAGGTTTCCCAGCTCGCCGTTAGTGGTGTCCTCTCCACATCCCTTTTTCAGCTGTACTGGTGAACCCCACATCCTCTCGGGGCCATGTGTAGTTCATGCCATCTCCTTTTTTTCGAGTATATTATGTATTGTAAGGTATAGCCGGGGCCTTGTTGCCGGCAAGTATTGNTATATATATATATATATATATATATATATATATATATATATATATATATATCGGGCAGTGGTTGTATGTATTTGAAATCGTGGTCCGTATCGAAAAGTGTTGTATCTAATATGTATGAATTGGGAAATCTTGTACAATAATGTAACATTAGGGAAAATTGGACTTATTGTGGTAATCACGCACTTTTAAGCTTATCTCGCAGTTTCACATAAATAATATAAGTTATAAACACGGGAAAACTCGTTGGGTGGGAAAGGAAAATCAGGTTCGCCTGACTGGGGTCACCCGGTCGAGTGCCGGTCGCGTCCTTCAATTTTGGGGCGTGATAAACTTGTTATGCCTAAGGTTTTGAAAGTGTCCTACGATGTCTTGGAGACGTGTCTAGTAGAGCCCTTCTTATCAGTGTCTTGTCGACCGCATGTATAATTTGGGTGCTACATAACATTTAGGAAACACCCTTTTTATTGTTAATCTATATCATGCGATGACGTCGAAAGTGAGAATATTCTTGCCTAACTCGTGCTCTGTTCCAAAATTTTTAGTGATGGCACAAAGGGAGAGAGCTCGACTCGGCCTAGAGGCAAATGCCGCCCCAAGTGTGGCCGTAAATTCTGTACCCGATGGTTCGGGTGAGAGCGAATCCCCGACCTTGAATCCATCTGGTCTATCTGTTCCAGATCAGAGTGTTCCTATTCCTGCTGCGGAGGAGGGTGCTACAACCCATCCCGCCGATATTCCTGATCCTTCCCCGGTTCCAGCTCCAGGTCCCGGTACTCTCGATGGGGACCTCAAGGGAGATATTCATATGTTGACCCAGTTAGTGGCCGCTCAGGACCAAATATCTCATGCTGCCCCTGTATCCCCTAGCGGACAGGGAGATTCCGCCGGTTCTAGAGTCAACCAGTTTTTGCAGTTGGCCGCTCCAGAGTTCTCAGGTATTGATCCAGAAGCCGATCCGCAAGACTTTCTAGATGAAATGTACAAGACGCTTCGGGTTATGAAGGCTACAGAGACAGAGGGGGTTGAGTTAGCATCTTACAGGCTGAGGGGAGCAGCGTATTCCTGGTTCGAGATGTGGGAGGATTCCCGTGGGGAGGGAAGTCCTCTGGCGAGATGGGATGAGTTCGTTGATGCTTTTATGGATCACTTCTTGCCTGCCGAGACTATGGCAGCCCGTGCTACGGAGTTTGAGGTTCTCAAGCAGGGTAATATGAGTGTGTGGGAGTACCACATGGATTTTTTGAGGTTTTCCAAGTACGTTCCTCAGTTGGTATCGACTATGGATGCCAGAGTTCGACGGTTTGTTCAGGGCCTCAGTCCTTTGGTTGTGAGCGCAGTTGCTACAGCTGGCTTGTACTCAGACATGAATTGTGGTAATATAGTGGGATAACCCAAGCCACGGAGGCTATAAAATTGAAGATAAGGTCGGAGAGGGAGAGTCTAGCAGGGTCCGGTTAGCGGGCCGAGATTTCAGTCGGAGGAGGGAGACCAGCTCAGGGGAGAGGGCCACCAGAGCCATCCTAGTCTTATGCTCAGTCCTCATCCAATGCACCGCCGTCAGTGCCCCGTTATCAACAGAGCAGTCATTGGGGGCCGAGATTAGGTAGCAGGAGACCCCATCAGTCCGGTCGTCCGGGAGGGAGGTTCCAGCAACAGAGGAGGGCTCTGTGTCCTAATTGTGGGAGGTTCCATACCGAGTCTTGTTACCTGTATATTCCCATATGCTACGGGTGTGGGGTGAGAGGTCATATTCAGCGGGATTGCCGTGCGCCCAGTCATGGCATGGATAGTGGTTTTGGTCAGCCGTCTGGTTCTTCAGTTGCCACATCTTCAGTACGTCCTCCAGCTCCAGCAGGGCGTGGTGCAGTTAGAGGTGGGGCTCGTGGTAGAGGTGGACCCAGCCGGTTCTATGCTTTGAGTGGTCGCCAGAGTGCGGAGGTTTCCCCAGATGTTGTTACAGGTATTCTGACTGTCCAAGACCTTGATTGTTATTTCTTATTGATCCGGGGTCCTCCTTTTCCTATGTTACCCCATTTATTGCTTCATGTTTTTGGGATAGAACCTGAACAACTTCATGAGCCATTCTCTGTGTCGACTCCGATTGGTGATTCCATTACATCCGTACGAGTCTATTGGAATTTTGTCGTCACGGTATGTGGTGGAGATACCGCGGCCGATCTTATCGAACTTGGGATGGTAGATTTCGATGTTATAATGGGAATGGATTGGCTTTGCTTGTTCTTTGCTAAACTTGACTGCCGAACCAGAATCATGAAACTAGAGTTTCCTAACGACTCAGTTATTGAGTGGAAAAGGAATGGTGTGGTGCCGAAGTGTAGGTTTATTTCCTATCTTAGGGCCTAGAAGATGATTAAAAAGGGGTGTATTTATCACTTGATCTGGGTTGTGGACTCCACTTCAGAAGTATCTGCCCCCGTGTCTGTTCCAGTCGTGAATGAGTTTCTTGAAGTGTTTCCGGAAGAGCTTCCAGGGGTTCCGCCAGATAGAGAGATCGATTTCGGGATTGATGTATTGACATATATGCATCCAATATCTATTCCACCATACAGGATGGCGCTAGCAGAGTTGAGAGAGTTAAAGGAGCAGCTGAAGGACTTATTAGAGAAGGGGTTCATTCGGCCAAGTGTATCTCCGTGGGGCGCTCCGGTTATTTTCGCCAGGAAGAAGGATGGGTCGCTTCAGATGTGTATTGATTATCGGCAACTCAACAAAGTCACTATCAAAAACAAGTATCCACTGCCTCGGATAGATGATTTGTTTGACCAATTGCAGGGTGCGAGCTTCTTCTCTAGAATTGATTTACGGTCGGGATATCACCAGCTGAGGATCAGAGAGCAGGATATTCCTAAGACCGCCTTCATAACTCGTTATGGCCATTTTGAATTTTTGGTAATGTCCTTTGGACTGACCAATGCTCCAACGGCTTTCATGGACCTTATGGATTGGGTTTTCAAACCGTTTCTAGACTCCTTCGTGATTGTTTTTATTGATGACATCCTTGTCTGCTCGCGCAGTCGGGAGAATCATTCTAATCACCTCAGGGCAGTTCTCAGACTCTTCACCAGCACCAATTGTATGCCAAGTTTTCAAAATATGAATTTTGGTTGGAGTCAGTCACATTTTTGGGTAATGTTGTTTCCAGAGAAGGGATTAAGGTTGACCCCCAGAAGATCACTGCGGTGAAGGATTGGCCTAGACTGACGACCCCGACAGAGATACGCAATTTCTTGGGTCTAGCCGGGTATTATCGGAGGTTTGCGGAGGGGTTCTCTACCCTCACCTCCCCATTTACTAAATTGACGTAGAAGGCAACTAAGTTCCAATGGTCCGATGTTTGCGAGAAGAGCTTTCAGGAATTGAAATCAAGATTGACTTCAGCACCAATGTTAAATTTCCCAGAAGGCACGGAGGGATTTGTGGTTTATTGCGATGCTTCAAGGGTTGGTTTGGGATGTGTGTTGATGTAGCACGGGAAGGTTATAGCCTATGCTTCCAGGCAACTCAAGAATCACGAGAAGAATTATCCGACGCATGATTTAGAACTCGCGGCAATTGTGTTTGCATTAAAAATCTGGCGGCTTTATTTTTATGGGGTCCATGTGGACGTGTTCTCAGACCACAAGAGTCTCCAATATTTGTTCAGGTAGAAGGAGTTAAACTTGAGGCAGCAGTAATGGCTAGAATTGCTTAAGGATTATGATATGAACATTCTGTACCATCTAGGAAAGCAAATGTAGTGGCCGACGCTCTCAGTCGGAAGTCTATGGGTAGTCTGGTTCATTTGGAGGAAGACCAGAGGCCATTGGCGGGAGGTTCGTCAATTGGCTAGTATGGGGGTCTGTCTCTCGAGCTCAGACGAAGGGAAAGTCATGGTGCATAATGGGGCAGAATCATCACTTGTAGCGGAAGTTAAGGAGAAACAGTTTATGGATCCAGCATTGGCGCAGTTGAAGGAGGCAGTTTTGAATAGCAAGGTTTCAGAATTTTCGCTCGGGAGCGATGACGGTGTTTTGTGGTGCTAGGGAAGGTTATGTGTTCCCGATGTGTATAATATTCGGGAGAGGGTGATGGCGGAAGATCACAATTCTAGGTATTCTGTGCACCTAGGTTCCACAAAAATGTATCAAGAACTCTGAGAAATTTATCGGTGGGGCGGTATGAAAAGAGGTGTGGCAGACTTTGTATCTAAATGCTGGAATTGTCAGCATGTGAAGGCCGAGCATCAGAGGCATAGTGGGTTAACTCAGCTTATGGAAATTCCAATGTGGAAATGGGAAATGATCAACATGGATTTAGTGGTAGGGTTACCTCGCACTCAGCGTAAGTTCGACTCGATTTGGGTGATAGTAGATCGACTCACGAAATCAGCTCACTTCTTGCCGGTCAAGTCCACTGATACTGCAGAACATTACGCTCAGTTGTATACCAAGGAAATAGTCAGGCTTCATGGTACTCCGGTTTCTATTATTTCAGACCGAGGAGCCCAGTTCACAGCTAATTTTTGGAGGAAATTTCAGCAAGGTTTGGGTACTCAGGTAAATCTCAACACAACTTTCCACCTGCAGACTGATGGTCAGGCAGAGCGGACTATTCAGATGCTTGAAGATATGTCATGGGCTTGTGTATTGGACTTCAAGGGTAGTTGGGATGATCATTTACCGCTTATCGAATTTACTTATAATAACAACTTTCACGCTAGTATGCAGATGGCCCCATGTGAGGCATTGTACGGAAGGAGGTGTAGATCTCCGGTTGGGTGGTTCGAGGTTAGTGAAGCAGAACTGTTAGGTCCAGATCTTGTGCACCAGGCATTGGAAAAAGTCAGTCATTCGGGAGAGGATGAAAACCACTCAGAGCCGTCAAAAATCCTATGCGGACGTTCGTCGAAGAGAATTGGAATTCCAAGTTGATGATTGGGTATTCTTGAAGGTATCTCCCATGAAGGGAGTGATGCGGTTTTGAAAGAAAGCGAAATTGAGCCCAAGGTATGTCGGGCCATATCGGATTGCTCAGAGGATAGGAAAAGTGGCTTTTAGGTTGGAATTACCTCCTGAATTGTCATTAGTGCACTCGGTGTTCCACGTGTCCATGTTGAAGAAAGTGGTTGGAGATCCATCAGCCATCGTGCCAGTTCAGACCATTGAGGTTAATGAAGAATTATCATATGAGGAGGTTCTGGTTGCTATTCTTGATAGACAAGTCCGTAGATTAAGGAACAAAGAAATTGCTTCAGTTAAAGTATTGTGGCAAAGTCAGCACGTTGAGGAAGCCACGTGGGAGGCGGAAAATGAGATGAACGAAAGATATCCCCATCTGTTTTAATAAGTCTAGTAGTGATGTCAGAACCCTCTCCTCTAAACAAATTATACTTTACATTCGGTTCTGTGCAAAAGCAACCCATCTCCCCTAATTGCCTTATTGATGTAATTTCACAATGTGTGCTAAAACCGAACTCGCTGTTCTATTTTGGGTAGTGTGCAACCTTGAGGTAAATGAACATTTTATGAAACATATGTGATAGGCAAGTGATTAATGGTAGAATATGTTGGTAATGATTAATTGAAATGAACCTAGTATACTGTGATGATTGGGTTGTATGGGACTCATTAAAACAACCAAGTTATGTGCAAAAATGTGAATCATGTGCAATTTGTGGTATATAAAGAAAGAACTATGTGTATTTGACAAAATGATTGAATATTTGTAAATTTTTGAGGTAACAACGTTGTGTATGATTTATTGGGTGATTAAAACTGTGTAATGGTGCTTGGAAATGTGTGTATTTGACAAAATGATTGAATATTTGTAAATTTTTGAGGTAACAACGTTGTGTATGAGTTATTGGGTGATTAAAACTGTGTAATGGTGCTTGGAAATGTGTTTCGGGGGCTCTCTGGCAGGTAGATAGGTCTAGTAGGGAACTCTGGCGAAATTTTTCTGGAAAATCGGAGTTTGTGAAAATCTGGAAGTTGCATGTCATGCTTTCAAAACGAAATGATTTCCAAAACCCTCATTCACGGAGGACTGATTTTTCTAGGCGGGGAGAATGTAAAGACCCAAAAAAAATTTCTTGTTTAAAAATAATGCCGAACGAGTCCCCAAGTTGTTTTATTGTGGGTATCTTTGAAACGGACTTGAATTGAGTAAAAAGTACCCCGAGACTTAATGAATATAATTTTCCAGAAAGTAGGTGTTCTGCGACGCACTATGCGACTGCACAACGTGTATGCAGACCGCATAATGGTGCATACTTGGGCAGAATACTGCCCCGTTTGGAGTCAACTATGCAGTCCAGTATGCGATCGCATAACGTGTATGCGGACCGCACAATTGGTCGCATACCGGGGCAGTGTGTTCTGGATTTTTGGCCCACCTTAAGGGCCATTATGCGGTCAGATCTGCGTATCGCATGTCAGGAATGCGATCACATTCCTGATCGCATACTTGTGTTCGACCCTGTTTTCCCTAATTTTTTATATCCCGGCCCAGTTCATTAAAACAACCCTCTCCTTCATTTTAACCATTTTCTGAGATATTAGAGAGAGGAAAGAGCGGGTTCTAGAGAGAGAAAGTCCCAACTCCATCAAATTGGTCTTCCTTCATCACTCAAGCTTGGAACTAATCAAGTAGAACACATATTTCTTCACTCTAAGAGGTAAGCTTCCACCCCATTAACCCTAAATTTCTAGATTTTTGTTAAAATGAAACATGGGTAGGATAATTTATAAAAATGGGGTTAAGAACCTTGCATGCATGTACCCAATCTACCATAATCTAGTAAAGGAAAATAAGTTGGGATAACCTTTCACTAAAAAGGGGTTATTTAATCTAAAAAGAACACCTAGTGCTTGGTAGAAAGCTCAAATTAGTTCAAGACATGTTCATGATTCCTAATTCTACGTTTAAATGTTCTGTATTGTAAATTAGATTAAGGGTGCTAGAGGGTCCGGTTAGTTGAGATAGAAAGTAAGGAAAGATCCCGATACGAGGTATGTATGGCTAACTCTAACCTTTGTAGAATCCTTTTTGTTGGGTCCGAGTAGTTGGTATGTGTACCTTGTTTGGAAATATGTGAATTGATTGTTCAAACGTGTTGAGACGTGAGATTTTATTCTCTGATTTTCCTAGTTGATTGTCATGCTACTGTACTGTATGAGGTTGTGAAAGGTGTTTGATGTGTAATGAACGAAATATTGATAATGTGCTAAAATGTGAGAAAGTGTAAAATAGTTAAAAGCCGTACGTGGAAAGTAATGAAAAAGAGTATTATGAAATGATGTAACTGAATTGGGTGATTATGGAAATGCTGTGTTCATGAAATTACTACTTGATAAGAGTTATGGTGCCTTGGGCCCAAATAAATAAGTTGTTGATATGAACTTGTATTCCTTGGAATGATGATTCTTGTGATGAAATTGTTTGTGACTATTGTTGCGAATTTAAATTGTCAGGCGGGGTCGGGTTGCGCGCCGCAACACCAAGTAATAAGGTTGATGAGTTGTGGTGACAAGGGTGGCCGAGGTAATAAGGATGGAATGTGATCGTTATCACTAGTGAAACGAAAATCTATGAGCTCTTGAATATGATGATGTTGAAAGGGAAAAAGAAGAGATTGTGAAACTTGTTTTTTTTTTGGTTGTTTCATTCCACGTGCATTGATTAGTTGGTTCTATTACTATTTCTTAATCCTGTATTATTTGATTGTACTTGGAATAAAGTTTGTTTATACATACTAGTACTATTCCACAGTACTAACGTCCCTTTTGCCGGGGGCGCTACATCTTTTATATGGATGTAGGTGGGTTCATAGCAGGTTGCTCAGCTCGCCGTTAGCAGTGTCCTCTCCACATCCCTTTTTCAGCTGTACTGGTGAGCCCTACTTCCTCTCGGGGCCATGTGCAGTTCAAGCCATCTTTTTTTTTGTGAGTATATTATGTATTGTAAGGTATAGCTGGGGCCTTGTTGCCGGCAAGTACTGTATAAACTCCAAGTACTCTTAGAATCTCCGTAGACACAATGTGGGTATACGTATATATTTTGGGCAGTGGTTGTATGTATTTGAAATCGTGATCCGTATCGGGAAGTGTTGTATCTAATATGTATGAATTGGAAAATCTAGTACAATAATGTTACATGAGGGAAAATTGGAATTATTGTGGTAATCACGCACCTTTAAGCTTATCTCACTGTTTCACATGAATAATGTAAGTTATAAACACGGGGAAACGCGTTGGGTGGGAAAGGAAAATCAGGTTCGCTTGACTGAAGTCACTCGGTTGAGTGCCGGTCGCGTCCCTCGATTTTGGGGCGTGACATTGAAATAGGGACTGAAGGGTAAGATCACTGTTTACCTCGAAAATTGGTGTTAAAAATTATATTTGAATTGTGGTTCTACAAATCTGTGATTTATCAATACTAGTAAATAAGCAAGAAATATTAGTTGTAAATAAGAAGAATATGATAACCAAACCAGTGTTGTCAAAGGAACGGGGGCCTCGAGCTCGATAGCTTCGGAATCTCGAGGTCAGCTAGTAGCAATAAAGTATGAACAATAAATGAAGAACAATAAAGATGAAGAATAATCTTGAGCACAATAAACGAGAAAAGTAGAGTAGAATGTTCTATAGCAGTGAATGATGATGTTTACAAATGATTGGAGTCCCCTTTATATAGGAGGGGAAATACATTTCTATTTACGTTTAAAAATACTAATGGTACAGTTGTATAACCGCCTAGTACGGATTTGTACGAACCAATCCTGAGATTTACGCCTTGACCTATATGCCCTTGAGAAATTCCCGCTTTTTATTGACTGTCATTGATTTTGCACTGTCTCGAGGTAGGACGTGTCGAGCCTTCGATGTGTTCTCTCGAGGTATGAATTCTTAGATCGGTCTCGAACATTACTTCCAGTCTCCCGAGCTCGGGCTTGGAACACAATAGGGACTTCAAAATTGGACTCCTCCGATTTTAGCCATATACAGATAGTCCCGGTGTTTCATAGAATGAAATGATTAGAAATGATTTGAATTCCCGAGGTCCTTGATGATGATATCATTCATATGACGTAGGCATTGAAATGAACAAAGCGTCACATCGGCTTTCTTCCCCAAAAGCATTGACTGCGCGTCAGATCCGGTCGGCCACCAGTATCAATGAACAGTCTCCGCCTTTCTCTATATATATCCACTTTCGTTTGTCATTAGGAACTTCTTCACTCTACAATACTTAATCTCATGTATAAGCTTCCCTTTCTCCACCAGTTTTTCCGCCGTATTAGCCCAAAACCTCGCCGTTTTATTCATTTCTTCCTTCTTTTTTCTAAAGAAACTATGGCCAAAACTTGTAAATCCATTCCTCATAAAGAAGGAATCTCCACTTCTACTTCACGCCAGGCCAGTGGTAAGCCGTTGGCCCTTAATGAAATCATACCGAGAAATTTTTCTTTGAAGCAAGACTTTACAATAGAGAACCCTCTCGATGTCCCCTCATATGGGGAACACGCATCGAGGTACATAAGATCCATCGAGGAAAGACACCTCAAATCTGTGAGGAGAGAGTGTAAATAGGGAAAGGAGGGCGTTCTGAAAATACCCTATCGCGACGAGGATATCACGACCTATGTTGAGGAGTTCCTGAGTGTGTACACATACCCCTTTTCAATGGGTCCCCTTGATTCGCTCGTGCTCGCGTTCTGCCAAAAATATCAAGTTACCTTGGGCCAGATTCATTCATCATTCTGGCAGATCATGTTAATGATGAGGTTCTTCACTGAAAAGGCCGGAATCGAGTTCACCCTCAGCCACCTCATTCGATTATATCGACCTCAACATTTCTGAGGTTTAATGAAACTCCAACGCCGAGCTACCAAGTCCTTCTTCGCCAGTAATGTCGAAGTCTAGGATCAAGGTTGGATGATCTCGGTGAGGATCATCGACGTTATTCCCAAGGAGTTCCATCCGTTCCCCGAGAAATGGAACTTCGAACGTGAGTAAAATGCTTTGATTTGTTTCTTTTTCATGATTTTTGCTGAACTTCACATAATTTTTCCTTTTCATCTCCCACAGTGGTCCCGTGGATACCTAATGCGGTCCTCGACCTTTAGGACTGGACTTATGGGAAGCAAAACATCATCGTACGTGTTATAATATTTCTCCCCTAAATAAAAATTCTTTTCTTCATGTGGCCTAATTCCATTGTCACATGTATTGGCAATTTATCTGAGATGAGGCCGCCCCCTCTCAGGGAGGAAGAGGGTTCCTCGGCTCCAGATCCAAAGAAGGATAATAATAAGATAAAGAGATCCTCGAAGAGGATTTTGACTTTGCCCGCCGACCCATAGACGCTGATGACGACGAAGTGGAGGGTTCGATGTTGGTGGCTCGAACCAGAAAGTCTTCCAAGGCTATTAATCCTACTGAAGCCGAGGCTGCTAGCCTCGAATGAGGAGTTTTTAAAGAGAAAAGGGATGAAGGCCCATTCATCACCTGACTTGGTGACTGCTTCTCAGACTTAGGGAAATACTCCGAAGGGAGCGAGCTTCGAAGCTTCTCTGCCCTATCAGAGCACCTCAGGTGATCTCCCCAAGGTCGTGACAGCAGGTCATTCACCATCATTTCCAACTTTTTTTGAAGATGCCATAAGGGACGCTCAGAACCTGAAGACGCCCGAGTTAGACAGAATCGCAAGTGACAACGAACCCTTCCAGGGTTTCTTTACTGGGGTCGATGAGGCCAAACCAGGGGATGCCAGCTCAATCTTCGAGAAGGCTCAATATCTTTGCTCGATCTTTCCTTTCTGGCGGCCTTCGAAAAATTTAAGACTGAGTTGTGTCACTATGAGGCCGAATTAGGTAGATCCTCGAATGAGGAGAAATCCATCAGGTTTCTTTGTGACAAGAAGGAAAAGGAATATTGGCATCTTCGATCAGAGTTAACCAGAGCTCAGGAATACGAGGATGAGCTATAGAAGCAGGTAACCTTAGTTCTGAAAAATATGGACTCCCTCTCTCATCTTCGGAGGCTAACACTTCAATATCTCAGTTGCAACAAAAGGTGGAGATGCTAGAACGCCTTTGGGGTGACGTCGACTACGTCAACTCTGAGTGCAGTGAATGGAAGGCACATATGGACATCTCTGCTGCGGCCATAAAAGATGCATTGGCAAAGGTATCTGCCCTTGAAATTCAACTTCGGAATGCTCAAGAGAGTTATTCGGTTCAGACAGGCAGGATAGCCGAGCTCCAAGTTTGTCTCATGAAGGCTAAGGTCGAAGTTGAGAAAGCTTGTACTGAAGCCAAAGAAATACAAACCAAAGCTGAAAATACGGTGGCCATCTATTTGAAGGATGTTGCTGATGCTCAGATAGAATTGAGAGGAGCCTCCGACCGGGAATAAGAAGAAATGATTATGTCGCTGCCGATCATGGAGGAAAACCCTCGAAGAGATCCATGCTAAGGACTTCGATCTCTCCTGGGAGATAGAGTGAGCCAGGGCAGACGAAGCTGATCCCAAATTTGTTCAATCCTCTGACGATGAAGTTGATGTTGAAGACGATAAATAGGAGGCTGATAAGGAGGCTTTCAGGAAAGAGGTTGGTCCCGAGAGGTTTGGCGAAGAAAAAGTCCCTGAGGGTGCTTCCTCCAAGCAGGCGACCCCGACGATAGACTAGGCCTTTTTTAATTTTGTGTAAGGGCTCACTATGGGAGTATTGTAAGTGTACTATTGTACCATCATCCGAATATAACAAAATCTTTTGTTTTATATTTGCGTTGTGTTAATTTCTGACTTGTCTTTGCCTTGGAGATTTGTTGTTGACGATCAGTCCGATGTATTGGACTTAGAATATAAAACCCTACGGTTTTTTTGTTTTGATCGATGATCGATATTAGATGACCACTTAAGGTCCGATCTTTGAGCTATGATTTAGCTCGAGACTTTCGAGTCCGAAGTGGGTAAGGTCTCGAGCACGGTGTGCTTCGGCCTTTAAGTTATTTTTAAGTATCGGTCATTAGGCTTAAAAACATCGGCTCTTTTAAGTTGGACCTTAGGCTCTTTAGATTGGCCATTAGGTTCTTAGATATCGACCCTTAGCCGTTAGGCTCTTTTTAGATTGGGTCAATTCAACCACTAAGATGGCTACAATTTTCCCTCTTTCTTGCTAAAGACTTAGTAAAAATTTTGTTATGCCTTGGCATGTTTTTATATTCGTTCAATTTTTCGATGGTTCGACTGATTGGAACCTCGTTAGCAAGTCGACGTGCAAAAATAGGTTAATACCTCTTGGTGTTTTCTCGAAGGATGACATTTTCGAAGCCTTCACATTGTACGAGGCTGATTTTATTGAAGCTCCTTTGCTTATGCCGAGGGTATCCTGATTTAACCATTTTTTCAAAGTGTTTAACGGCCTTTAGTTTTATGATAGAAGTCGGATGTCTCCGAGCCACATTATTTCAGCCGTAGCTTTTTCATATAGTCGTAGCGTTTATTCTATGAGTGAGATGGCCTTGGCCTTAATATCGAGGGGATGCCTTTTTTAAGGTCTTATAAGTTTGAGTATGCCTCACTGAGGTCTTTTAAGTTTTGAGTATGCCTCATTGAGGTCATATAAGTTCGAGTTTGCCTCATTGAGGTCTTATACGTTTGAGTTTTCCTCATTGAGGTCTTGTAAGTTCGAGTATGCCTCGTTGAGGTCTTATAGGCTCGAGTTTTTGATGGCTCGACGTGTTGACTGTCGATTGATAGTACCCGAGTATTCAAGTATATTTGGCCCTTGAGCCGTTAAATGTGAAAATAGTAGACTTCTTCGAGGCACAAAAGTCTTTCGATATAATAAGAGTGCTTCTTTGAGTAATCGATACATGTATACATGTTTTTGCCATCGGGGGCTCGACTATTCTATATGGACACGGTTCATTTGAACGTTTGGCCCATTACAAGATTCTCCTATCGAGGCCCTCCTTGGCATGACTTGTTTTCTTCGAAAATGTAACCTCTGAGGGTGATGCCCCCCAGTATTCGAGGTTGATAGAAAAGAAGACTTGAATACTTGATGAGTGTTCCTAAGGTATCATATAGGTGTTTCCTCATTAAAGACCTTGCCGATAAAATCCATTTGGGATAAAACTCGATCTAAGGGAAAAATATTGCAATGCATGCTTTAAATTCAAGGTCTTCGAGTTGAAGGGTGCTTCGATATTGTAAGGCCCCGTAAATTTTACCTAGAAAGACGATACTTCATGAATTCAATATTAGATTTATGTATTATGATATTAGAAATTCTTCGCGCTGAGCAAGCTCGCCGCGGTTCGGACCTTTTGGATTGAACAGTACCCTACAGACTTAGAAGAAAATGTTCTCCAAATAGTGAGTGTCTGTGGCCCATTATGCGGTCGTATAATCGATATGCTGACTGCATAATGGTCGCAAAGTGGATCAGAGCATTGGCCTAGTTTAAGGCCTAATATGCGACCAATTATGCGATCGCATAATCGATATGCGGGCCGCATATTGGTCACAAATCCGCAATGGGATTTTTCCAAGGGATTTGTGCGACGCATTATGTGACCGCATAACTTTTATGCGGTGCATTATGTGATTGCATAACTGTTATGCGAGACACATAATAGCTGCATACTCGATAAGTTGCTTCCCCTCCCACCCCCCTCCCATTTTGTGGTTGCATATGCGATCGCATAACTGTGTCGGGGCACCCTTTTTGTCATTTTAAAACCCGACCCTATATCATTAAAATACCCTTCCGTGATCAGTTAGAGTCATTTTTCTACTACATGTTAGAGTGAGAGAGAGAGTTCTAAGGGGAGGAAGCTAACTAACACCCAAAATCCATCAGTTTGTGCTAAGTCTTTGAAGAGTATCAAGAAAGCTTTCGCATTGCAGATTATTATTGCTAGAGGTGTTGGTGCATCGTAGTAACTTAAGGAAAGCTCAACAAGGTATGTTGGCTAAACTTTCTCTCTCGGAATTTAATCCCATAATATTTTCGTAAATCTTAAGTATGGTTGGCTCAAAATACCTAATTTCTACATCTCGGGTGTTCCTTATAAACATATAAACTTGAATATCCCGAATGATCTTTATATGAAAAATTGGATGTTTAAAGTATGATTTGTTTATTATGTTGGTATGGCTTTGAGTCGTATGGTAAATGAAAACTAGTGTACCAATTGGGTTAGCAAACTCGCTATGCTTAATACTCCTAATTGCTCCTACGTGTACTTTATGACTTGATTGAGTATGTTTCATTGTTAATAAACTATAAAGGTACTTGAAAATGAATTAAATAAACTGGGAAATAGAGTGTGTATAACATATATATACTAGTGCCTAGCGAGGCCTATGGATGAGAAATTATATATATGAAATAGATTACGAGACGAGCCTCGACTCATCTATTTAAGATAACTTCTAAAAGTGGAATTTTCCTCAAAGCTCTTTGAGGTATATATGGCTAATACGCCCTCTTCTTAGGAATCGAACCTCTATGGTGCTCCCTTATAAATTGCGTAAGCCATAATCTTGGTTGATGAAGGAAATAACATTTCAAACGTATCTGTGTTGTAAGACGTTATGTGCCATATGCATTTAAGTGCTTCCCTGATGCTACGCTATTACTTGGTGAAATATTGATGTTGTGTTAATATGTTAAATTGCAAAGGATTGTGACGGTTTCTATATGCCCATGATTTGTGTTTGCTCTCATGTACTTGATGTTTTGAACCAAACGACTCATTGATGAAATTGATATCGATGTGAAATATGTGGAAATTAATTGAATTATGAAATGGGGCCTACTGTCGGGTATGAATTAACGACTGTGGCCACTAGTATTAGAAGACTTGAAATATATGTGCACAATGAGAAACGAGATGATTAATGAAAATAGATATGTAATGAGTAAGACGGCCTATCTGATCGGGCCGTGATCGGACACCATGCCGCACACATAGTGGTTTTGTGCTGTGTTATGAATCGAATTGAAATTGAAACATAAATTGGTATTTTGGAAGCATGTCTCCAATGGGGGCGACTTAGCCTATCGGGTCATGATCGGACTTCGTATAAAAGTACGCTGGTGATATGAGTAATGAGATGTTAATGCTAGTGATAGCCAAGCTAAAGTTAAAAAATTATTCTCTTGAAAGCTTGTATGATTCCTGAATTGATGTTGTGATGGTGCTTATGTTTCTCATTAAATTCTTGAATTCTTCTTATCACATTCATTATCTTTCTAAGGAGATGTGTGTTGTTTCTGTATGTTGACAATCATTAGGTTTCACTTGGGCATTTCGATGTTATTGATTGTGGCTGGATTGTTTATACTACTTTCCTTTTCTTGCATGGTTATTCTATTTTGAAATATGATTTTTAGCTTTACATACTAGTACTATTCGACAGTACTAACGTCCCTTTTACCAGAGGCGCTACATCTTTAATGGATGCAGGTGGTTCCACAATAGGCGGCAGTGATCATCGATTGCGGTATGTTCCTTCCAGCTAACTTGGCGATCCCCACTTTGTTTTGGGGTCCTGTGTCATTGGGTTGTCGTGTACTTTTCATTTGAGGTATAGTCGGGGCCTTGTTGCCGGAATTTCCATATCTCTCTTCAATTGTATTTAGACGCTCCGTAGACAGGTTGTGGGTGGTGTTGAGTATTGGAATTGGATTGGAAAATGTTGGTGTTTGACGAATATGTTTTCTTTATATCTAGTAATTGTAATAACCTAGTTATTCTGGCTGAAACTGCTAATGGAAACAAAAAAATGAAAGTTGTTAATGATATATTTTTACAAAGTATGATTAGAGTTCACCTCCTCTTTATTCACGAATTAGTTGGTTAGAATAAGACCTATTAGGCTTTCTCAGTCGGGTTTACTCGGTTGAGTACCGGTCGCTCCCCTCGGTTTTGGGGCGTGACAGATGTCTCCAATCGAACACCTGTAAGGAGTTAGTATAATATATAACCAAAAAAGGGAAAAGGTCATACCTCAGCAATAATAACGTTTGAGCAACTATATATTCCAATTATTTGGTAGTTTCTAGCTTTCATTTATGCCAAGTTTGAAGGATCATTTGCCTACGACTCCGAGGACACGGTACGGTCCTTCCCGATTAGGTCATAGTTTCTCTTCATTTGGGTTTCGAGTATTGAGGGTGATTTCCTTAAAATTAAGTCCCCGTCTCTGAAGTAGCGGAGGTTCGTTCTTCTGTTGTAATACTTTTTGATCCTTTGTTTTTGAGCGGACATTCAAACTAATGCGGCCTCACGCCTTTCTTCTAAAAGCTCGAGGAAGGTGTTCATGGCCTTGTTGTTTAAGTCCTCGGTGGTATGTTGAAATTTGACTCTCGGTTCCCCGACCTCGACTGGGATCAATGCCTCGGACCCATATACCAAAGAAAATGGGGTCTCCTCTGTGCTCGACTTCGATGTTGTTCGATATGCCCATAGTACCTCGAGCAAAAGTTCTCTCCATTTCCCCTTCGTATCATCTAACCTCTTTTTCATGTTTTGGATGATGGTTTTATTTATGGACTCGGCTTGACCATTTTCACTTGGGTGATAAGGCATTTATAGTATCCTTTTGATTTATGGTCTTCGAGGATTTTTGTTACTTTGCTGCCGATGAACTGCTTCCCATTATCGCATGTTATCTTTGAGGGAATCCCGAATCGACATATGATGTGATCCCATATGAAGTTGATGACTTCTTTTTCTCTTATCTTTTCAAAGGTCTTCGCTTCTCCCATTTTGAGAAGTAGTTAGTCATTAATTAGATAAATCGAGCTTTACCTGGCGCCGTTGGCAGGGGGCCGACAATGTCCATCTCCCATTTAATGAATGGCCACGGTGATAGGACCGAGTGTAGTTGGTCATCGGGTAGATGGATCATCGGTGCAATTATTTGGAATTTATCACATCTTCGAACAAATTCCTTTGTGTCCTTATCCATGCTATCCCAGTAATATACTGCTCTAATCACCTTGCGAACCAAAGAATCAGCACCAGAATGATTTCCGCAAGTGCTTTCGTGGATTTCTCGTAGCACATAATCAGTATCCCCTGGTCCCAAACATACTGCCAGTGGTCCGTCGAAGGACCTCCTATACAATGTTCCATTCTTGTCGAGTGAAAATCGGGCTGCTTTGGCTCGAAGGGCCTTCGATTCTGTTGGGTCCATGGGATCTTCCCATGTTTCAAGTAGTCGATGTACTTGTTACTCCAATCCTATGTTAGACGTGTCAAGTTAATTTCTACATGACGCTCTTCGATCAACGACCTCGATAGTTGAAGGTCAGTCCCTGGGACAATATCATCTTCTTCAACAGATAATCCCAAGTTTGCAAGCGCATCGGCCTCGCTATTCTTTTCTCGAGGTACGTGGACTAGGGTCCACTATTTGAAGCGGTGCAATGTTACTTGAAGCTTGTCTAAGTATCTTTGCATCCTATCTTCTTGAACCTCGAAACTTTTGTTTACTTGGTTGACTACCAAAACAGAGTCACATTTTTCTTTGATGACCTCCGCTCCCAGGCCTTTGACTAATTCAAGATCTGCAATCATGGCCTCATACTTGGTCTCATTGTTAGTCAATTTTGAAGTTTTTATACATTGTCTAATAATGCTACCCGCAGGAGATTTTAGAAATATACCGAGCCCGGACGCTTTCACATTTGAGGCACCGTTAATGAAGAGGGTCCATACCCTCGATGATGTGCCCATTTTTAACAAGAGTTGCTTTTGTACTTCGGGCACGAGGGCAGGCATAAAATTGGCCACGAAGTCCGCTAAAATTTGAGACTTGATAGTTGTTCGGGGTTGATACTCGATATCATACCTTTCGAGTTCGATGGCCCATTTAGCCGATCGGCCCAATAATTCAGGCTTATGTAAAATGTTTTGAAGTGGATATGTAGTTAATAAACATATAGGATGACATTGAAAACATGGTTTCAACTTCCTAGATGAACTTATTTATGATAAAGATAATTTTTCTAAATGCGGATACCTGGTTTCAGCATCTCCAAGGGTCCAACTTACATAATAGACATGAAATTGCGTACCTTTCTCTTCTCGAACCAACACGCCACTTACCGGTACCTCAGAAACGGATAAATGTAAATAAAGCTTTTCATCCTCCTTTGGTGTATGAAGCAAGGGGGGTCTTGAAAGATACCATTTTAATGCTTCCAAGGCTTGTTGACACTCTGAGGTCCATGTGAAGTCATTTTTCTTCTTAAGCAGAGAGAAGAAATGAGGGCTCCGATCTGAAGACCTCGAGATGAATCAGCCTAAGGTAGTTATCCGCCCAGTCAGCCATTGCACGACTTTCACATTGTTTACTACGATGATCTCCTCGATGGCTTTGATTTTGTCAGGTTTGATATCGGTCCCCCTGTTTGACACCATGAAGCCCAAAAATTTTCCCGAGCCGACTCCATAAGCGCATTTCTCGGGGTTGAGCATCATGTTGTATATTCTTAGGATATCGAACGTCGCCTGCAAATGAGTCTAATGGTCCTCTGCATGCAGGGACTTAACTAGCATGTCATCAATGTAAACTTCCATAGATATGCCTATTTGACGTTCGAACATCTTATTACCTTGGCGTTTATATGTTGCTCCCGCATTTTTTAGCCTAAAGGGCATGACATTATAGAAATATGTAATATGTACCATACTTCGTGATAAACGAAGTCTTTTCCTGGTCCTCCGGGTTAATTTGAATTTGATTGTACCCGGAGGAGGCGTCGAGAGAAGTAAGCATCTCGTAGCCAGCTGTGGCATCGATCAATTGATCGTTGTAGGGTAGTGGGGAAGAATATTTAGGGCATGCTTTGTTCAAATCCCTGTAGTCTACACACATTCTAAGTTTATTCCATTTTTTTGGGGACTACTACTATGTTAGCTAGCCATTTGGGGTATTTTACTTCCCTAGTGGATCTTATTTTGAGAAGTTTGGTTACCTAATTTTTGATGAATGCATGCTTTACCTCTGACTGAGGTCTCCTTTTTTGCTTCACCAGTTTGAACCTGGGGTCGACTCTTAGTCGATGGGTGTTTATCTCCGATCGGATCCCTGTCATATCTAAGTGGGACAAAGCGAAGCAATCAATCTTATCAATAAGAAACTGAATGAGTTTTTTCCTGAGTTTGAGGGTTAATCGCGTTCCCAGGTATACCTTTCATTTCGGAAGATGCTCGATTAATACGGCCTGCTCGAGTTCTTCGACTGTGCACTTCGTTGCATCTGATTCCTCGGGGGAGATGAAGGCTCGAGGGGTGAGGAAATCTTCTTCTTCGTCCTCGACCACCTGTTCGTCGGGCTCAACCGAGGGTATGGGTTGTGATTGATATTTGGCTACCTGTTCGTCTATTGACTTCTCCGAGGTAGATAGTGTCGATACCAGTGCAAAGTCGTGCACTAAAAACATTTCCTTAGCTGCATGCTGCTCTCCGTATACTGTTTTCATGCCACCCTTTGTTGGGAACTTTATCATTTGATGAAGAGTTGATGGCACTGCCCTCATGCTATGGATTCATGGCCTTACAAGTAGAGTATTATATCTTATGTCACCTTCGATGACATGAAACTTGGTGTCTTGTATGGTTCCGTCCATGTTGACTGGGAGGATAATTTTCCCCTTTGTTGTTTCACTTGCCATATTGAATCCATTCAGGGCTTGAGGGGCGGGTATGATTTTGTCGAGCAGCCGGAGTTACTCCACAACCCTTGATCTGTTTATGATTCCTGAGCTACCTCGATCCACAAGAACACGTTTAACTTGAAATTTATTTAAAAGGATAGAAATTACCAATGCATTATTGTGAGGGTGAGATAAGGCCTCGATGTCTTTCTTGCTGAATGTAAGAGTGTCCTCGAGTATGTAGTACCGTGTCCTCTTTTCCTTTGTGATGGATACATTCATTCGTTTTAATATTAGTCCCTGTAGGATGTCGACTCCTCAAATGATCATGTGAATGACATACTGGTGCTCTTCTGGTTTATTTTTCCTATGTACATCTCTCTCTCTAAAATGGTTATTTGCCTGGTCATTGTGAAATTCTCGAAGGTACCCCACGTTGAACAATCGGGATACCTCCTCTTGAAGCTGTCTACAGTCATCGGTCCTATGACCATGAGTACCATGATACTTTCACATTACGTTGGGGTTCCTTTGAGAAGGACCGGTCTGTATGGGCTTGGGCCATCTAGTATCTATAATCTTGACGATGGTTGATATGATGTCTGAGGCATCGGTGTTGAAGTTGTATTCTAACAATCGGGGTGCTTCCATCGGTCCCGAGTTCCTGTAAAACTCGATCTTGCTCATGACTCCCCGTGAACTTTGGCCACGATCCGCTCTTTGGTCATTTCGAGGTATGTTACGCCTCAAAGTGTTTCTTCTGTCTTCGACGTATGGCTGATATCTTTCCTTGTTCAGCCTTGGCTCCCTTTCCGAATTTATTTGTTCATTTGCTAGTAGCCTGCTTGGATAAACTGAGCCCGAGGGGGCTCCCATCTGGTCATCCTCGGCCCTAATTTTCGACAGGTACCTATTGTGCACATCCACCCAAGTTACAGCGGGATACTCGATCAAGTTCTACTTCAGCTGCCTCAAAGATATTGAGCTTGGTTCATTAAGTCCCTATGTGAAGTCCTGTACAAGTCATCAGAAAATGGTGGTAATTCCATTCGTTCCAATTGAAAACGGGATACGAACTCCCTCAACATCTCGTTCTCTCTTTGCTTGATTTTGAATACATCAGACTTCCTCGTTGCAACCTGTATGGAACCAGCAAGTGCCTTTACAAATGACTCTGCCAACATGGAAAACGAATCTATTGAGTTCGGGGTAAGGTTAGGATACCACATCATGGCTCTCTTGGACAAAGTTTCTCCAAATTTCTTCAGTAGGACAGACTCGATCTCGTCGTCCATCAAATCATTTCCTTTTATACTGCAAGTGTATGTGGTGATATGCTCGTTGGGATTTGTGGTACCGTTATATTTTGGGATGTCGGACATCCGAAACTTCTTCGGAATAGACTTCGGAGCCGCACTCGGTGGGAATGGTTTATGCACAAAATTCTTCGAATCTAGTCCCTTTAAGACCGGAGGTTCTCCCGTGATCGGGTCGACACTCGATTTGTAGCTTTATAGTTTCTTATAGTTGTCCTCTATCTTCTTTTCTCCTGACTCGATCATTTTGATGAGTTCCTCGAGCATTTTCATAATGGTGGGCTCAACTCCCGACCTGTTGTTACATGATCTTTCTGGGGTTGGCTCAACTCGAGGAGCCGTTTCTGGTCCTGCTCCGCTCAGAGTCTTTAGCTAACTTTAAAGCTGTATACGGTAAAACTGGGGAAGGCCGATTTTAAGACTTATACGATGTTTCGAGCCTTGACCCTGATCGTATCGCAGCATAATCCGAAGTTCAAACCTGAGGTGCATTACTCAAGGAAGTATTCCGAGGGATCGATATACCTCGAGGTAGGGTTAATATCGAAGACCATCATGAAAAAGCGGAAAGTTCCAAAAAGCACGTGATTAAAGCTGACCAAGTCTGCAACAATAGTATAAGTTCGTACCGTGACACTATATAGCTGTACCAGCTACATTTCTATGTAATAATTACACATGTACTATGTTGGGATTAGCCCTCTTATATAAAGGGGACCCTTGTCATTTTGTAAGGGGGAGGATATTCAATACAAAAACAAGAACATTCTCTTCTCTCCAATTCAAACATTCTCTACAATTGTTCCATTGATTTATTTCCTTTCATTTATTGTGTTTATGAATTGTTCTTTATTTATTGCTTGTTATTGATCATAAAGAGGCCACATTCGAGGCCTTCAATACTGTCATACCTTCACCGATCATCTCCTATCAAGATCTCGAGCTAGACCTCGAGGCCCTGTTCTCGACCAGCTTGAGACCTCGTCTTCTAACTGCTCGGTTTGCATAATTCCATCATTCATTGCTCTTATCTCATTTTCTTACTTCCCACTTAGCTTCTATTTCCTAAACAACTAGTATTAAAATAAATCACATATATTTATAACCACAAAATCAAATATAATTGTAATTAACATTTTCGCGGTAAATAGTTTGGCACCCACCGTGGGGCTAAAAATAATAGTGATCGTTTTAGTGCTGGTTTTCTAAAACACAAGTTATTCTTTACACTTTTCTTGTCCAATAATGTTCAATTTCAGGTCAGAAAATGTCAAACTCAGTGAACACACATGAAAACAACGGTCCTGAGGATCATGGAGACAACAACGCAGCTACTTCAGGTGCGGGTGTACCACCGCAAACCCCTGAA
Source organism: Nicotiana paniculata (assembly GCA_005239505.1). Taxonomy (NCBI): domain Eukaryota; kingdom Viridiplantae; phylum Streptophyta; class Magnoliopsida; order Solanales; family Solanaceae; genus Nicotiana; species Nicotiana paniculata. Next base: position 17,100 of record ML349244.1, on the reverse strand, counting down.
GGGGCACCACTGCATATCCCCATCGATGAAGGCTCATGCAACGTTCTGCATATCATTACAAGTGTTACAACCCATATTCACGTACGTTAGTTCATGTCATAAGTTAGTCGACGTAAATCTGAGAAGAGATTATCTTTGAGACGATAAGAAGTTAATCCTATTGGTCTTAAATGATACAAGAGAGTATAAGGGTGATTAACAAGTATTAGAAGTTAAACGAATCAAGGATATCGTAACCCGTATTTTTAGGTAAACCTAGGTGTTCTTAATATTATCAATACATTGTATTTTAAGGTATTTGAATCATATAATATCTGTATCATAAGTCTTGAAGTCAAACGAGTTATGAAACAAAAGTCGACAAAAAGTGTCGAAACTTATGTTCATAATTTTATTTAAAATTTAGGTCAAATGTTACTAAGTTTTTCTCCAAATTTACTTGTAATTACGGGGTGATATACCCACCAAATTGAATATCTATGAGTCTAGTTTCCAACGGATTAAACCGTTTATCAATATGACCTCAGCGTAGAGATATATACGCATTGTTGCGAGACTGCACATGCTGGTAGGTGACAAGTAGCTGTGTCACCTACTTGGTTAAATGAGAGCCAAAAAATAGGCAATTTCGGGTCGGCTAAAGATCCCACTTAAAGTCTTATATCTTGAAATATAACCCTTATTGTATATCACAAATAACCAGACCTAAACCCCTGCAAGCTTCCTCCAAAAAATTATCCATAAACCCTACTTGATTTTCTCTCTCTTTCAAGTTCTAATTGGGGGGTAAAACCTAGAGTTTGAAGAACCAACATAAGGGCTGAGTTATCCAACAAGTAAGGTAAGTTTACTGCTCTCTTTCATCCATTTTTTCTGCTCTAAATTCATGGAAATTCGTTCTATACTTGTAAGAACTCACGAGACGGTGATCGGAAGCCGTGAGTTCGATTTATTCAATTGTAGCGGACTGTTTTGTGTCGCTGTTGGGATGCGTGTTTTACTACTTTTTGTGGAGTTTTTGTAAGGACCCGTAAAATTTTCTTGTTTAAAAATAATGCCGAACATAGTCCCCGAGTTGTTTTATTGTGGGAATCTTTGAAACAGACATGAATTGAGTAAAAAGTACCCCGAGACTTAAAGAAATATAATTTTCCAGGAAGTAGGTGTTATGCGACGCTCTATTCGATCGCATAATGTGTATACGGACTGCATAATGGTCGCATACCTAGGCAGAATACTGCCCCATTTGAAGTCAACTATGCGGTCTAGTATGCGATCGCATAATGTGTATGCAGACCGCACAATTGGTCGCATACCTGGGCAGTGTGTTATGGATGTTTGGCCCATCTTGAGCGCCATTATGCGGTCAGATCTGTGAATCGCATGTCAAGAATACGATCTCATTCCTGACCACATTCTTGTGTCCGGCCCTATTTTTTTTCTAATTTTTAAAACCCGACCCCAGTTCATTAAAACACCCCTCCCCTTCATTTTTAACCATTTTCTGAACAAAATTAGAGAGAGGGGAGAGAGGGTTCTTGAGAGAGAAAGCTTCATCTTTATCAATTGGATTTTCAAAGTCACTCAGGCCTGGAAATTTCGAGTAATCATCTTTTTCTTCATTCTAACAGGTAAGAATCCCCAAACCCTTTTCATTAGTTTTCTGGTTTTAAACAAAAGGGGGACTCTCATGAATTGATTCTTGAAAATATAAGTTTATACCTTGCATGCATGATCATTAATGTCCATAATCTAGTAAGAGGAAGTGGGTTGGGGTAAAGCTCACAAATAAGGGGTTGACAATCTAAGGGGGGGAGGGGAGTCATATAGCAGTTGATAAATGCTTAAAAAGAGTTCAAATTGTATGCATGGTTTCCAATTCTGAGTTGAATATGCTTAATTGTGAACTAGATTGACGGTACTAGTCGGTCAGGTGATTTGTGAGTAAAATTTAAAAAGGAATTTCGACCCCAGGTATGTATGTCTAACTTTAACCTTCGTAGAATCCTCTTGTTGGGTCCGAGTATTTGGTATGTGTACCTTGTTTGAAAATATGTAAATTGATTGTTCAAACGTGTTGAGGCATGAGATTCTATTCTCTGATTTTCCTAGTTGATTGTCATGCTACTGTGATGTATGACGTAGTGAAAGGTGTTTGATGTGTAATGAACGAAAAATTAATAATGTGCTCAAATGTGGGAATGTGTAAAATAGTTGAAAGCCACACGTGGTAAGTAATGAAAAGAGTATTGTGAAACAATGTAACTGAATCGAGCGATTGTGGCAACACCGTTCATAATATTACTACTTGATAGGAGTTATGGTGCCTTGGGCCAGAATAAATAAGTCGTTGATAAGAACCTGTATTCCTTGAAATGATGATTTTTGTGATGAAATTGTTTGTGATTATGCTGTGAATTAAAATTGTCATGGGGGGTCAGGTTGCGCGCCGCAACATGAAGTAATAAGGTTGATGGGTTGTGATGATAAGGATGGCCGAGGTAATAAGGATGGAATGTGATCGTTATCACTACTGAAATGAAAATCTATGAGCTCTTGAATATGATGATGTTGAAAGGGAAAAAAGAGAGATTGTGAAACTTGTTTGATTTTGGTTGTTTCTTTCCACGTGCATTGATTAATTGGTTTATTGTTTTCTCTTAATTGTGTATTATTTGATTGTACTTGGGATAAAGTTTGTTTATACATAGTAGTACTATTCCACAGTACTAACGTCCCTTTTTTCCGGGCGCGCTACATCTTTTATGTGGATGTAGATGGGTTCATAGCAGGTTGCTCAGCTCGCCCTTAGTGGTGCCTTCTCCTAATGCTTTTCAGATGTACTGGCGAGCCCCACTTCCTCTCGGGACCATGTGTAGTTCAGGCCTTCTCCTTTTTGAGTGTGTTATGTATTGTAAGGTATAGCCGGGGCCTTGTTGCCGGCAAGTATTGTATAAGCTCCTAGTACTCTTAGAGGATCCGTAGACACTATGTGGGTATATATGCATATTTTGGGCAGTGGTTGTATGTATTTGTAATCGTGGTCCGTATAGGGAAGTGGCGTATCTAAAATGTATAAATTGGATTTAATGTGGTATTCACGCAGTTTTAATCTTTTCAAACCGTTTCACATAAATAATATATGTTATAAACACGGGGAAATGCATTGGGTGGGAAAGGCAAATCATGTTCGCTTGACTGGGGGTCACCCAGTCAAGTGCCGGTCGCGTACCACGATTTTGGGACATGACAAACTTGATATCATATCCTAAGGTTTTAAAAGTGTCCTAGGATGTCTCGGAGCCGTGTCTAGTAGAGCCCGTCTTATCGGTGTGTTGTCAACCACATCTATAATTTGGGGGCTACATGGACATTTAGGAAAAACCCTTTTTATTGTTACTCTATATCGTGCGGTGAAGTGGAAAGTGAGAATATTCCTTCCTAACTCGTGCTTTGCTAAACTAGACTGCCGAACCAGAATTATGAGACTAGAGTTTCCTAACGAGTCAGTTATTGAGTGGAAAGGGAATGGTGTGGTGCCAAAGGGTAGGTTTATTTCCTACCTTAAGGTTTCGAAGATGATTAGAAAGGGGTGTATTTATCACTTGGCCCGGGTTGCGGACACCACTTTAGAAGTACCTGCCCCCGATACCATTCCAGTCATGAATGAGTTTCTTGAGGTGTTTCCGGAAGAGCTTTCAGGGATTCTGCCAGATAGGGAGATTGATTTCGGGATTGATGTATTGCCAGATACGCAACCAATATCTATTCCACCGTACAGAATGGCGCCAACAGAGTTGAGGGTGTTAAAGGAGCAGTTGAAAGACTTATTAGAGAAGGAGTTCATTCGACCAAGTGTGTTGACGTGGGGCACTCCGGTTCTTTTCGTCAGGAAGAAGGATGGGTCACTTCGGATGTGTATTGATTATCGGTAGCTCAACAAAGTCTCTATCAAAAAAAAGAATCCACTGCCTTGGATAGATGATTTGTTCGACCAATTGCAGGGTGCAAACTTCTTCTCCAATATTGATTTACGGTCGGGATATCACCAGTTGAAGATCAGAGAGTAGGATATTCATAAGACCGCCTTCAGAACTCGTTATGGCCATTTTGAATTCTTGGTAATGTCCTTTGGATTGACCAATGCTCCAACGACTTTCATGAATCTTATGAATCGGGTTTTCAAACCGTTTATGGACTCGTTCGTGATTATTTTTATTGATGACATCCTTGTCTACTCGCGCAGTCAGGAGGACCATGCTAATCACCTCAGGGCAGTTCTGCAGACTCTTCTTAAGCAGCAATTGTATGCCAAGTTTTCAAAATATGAATTTTGGTTGGAGTCAGTCACATTTTTGGGTCATGTTGTTTCCAGAGAAGGGATTAAGGTTGACCCCCAGAAGATCACAACAGTGAAGGATTGTCCTAGACCGACGATCCCGATAGAGATTCGCAGTTTCTTGGGTCTATTATCGGAGGTTTATGGAGGGGTTCTCTACCTCGCCTCCCCATTGACTAAATTGACGCAGAAGGCAACTAAGTTCCAATTGTCCGATGCTTGGGAGAAGTGCTTTCAGGAATTGAAATCAAGATTGACTTCAGCACGTGTGTTAACTTTGCCAGAAGGCACAAAGGGATTTGTGGTTTATTGCGATGCTTCAAGGGTTGGTTTGGGATGTGTGTTGATGCCAAACCGGAAGGTTATAGCCTATGCTTCCAAGCAACTAAAGAATCACGAGAAGAATTATCCGACACATGATTTAGAACTCGCGGCGGTTGGGTTTGCATTAAAAATCTGGCGGCATTATTTGTATGGGGTCCATGTGGACGTGTTCTCGGACCACAAGAGTCTCCAATATTTGTTCAGGCAGAAGGAATTAAATGTAAGGCAGCGATGATGGTTAGAATTGCTTAAGGATTATGATATGAACATTTTGTACAGTCCAAGGAAAGGAAATGTAGTGGCCAACACTCTCATTCGGAAGTCGATGGGTAGTCTGGTTCATTTGGAGGAAGGTGGGAGGCAGTTGGCTCGGGAGGTTTGTCAAATGGCTAGTCTGGGGGTCTGTCTCTCGACCTCAAACGAGGGGAAAGTCATGTTGCATAATGGGGCAGAATCATCACTTGTAGCGGAAGTCAAGGAGAAGCAGTTTCTGGATCCAGCATTGGCGTAGTTGAAGGAGGCAGGTTTGAATAGCATGATTTTGGCATTTTAGCTCGGGAACGATGATGGTGTTTTGCGGTGGCAGGGGAGGTTATGTGTTCCTGATGTGGATAATATTCGGGAGAGGGTGATGGCGGAAGCTCACAATTCCAGGTACTCCGTGCACCCAGGTTCCACGAAAATGTATCAATATCTCCGGGAAATTTATTGGTGGAGCGGTATGAAAAGATGTCACGACCCCAAATCCTAACCGGTCGTGATGACGCCTATCGTGGAACTAGGATAGCCGACTACCACGTGTTCACATTTCCTTTTGAAAATCCCATTTATGTTTCAAGAAATTCATAACAATATACAAAAAGTTCTTAATATAATAGGCAAGTTTTATATACAGTACGGACATCCCCAAAACCCGGAGCCAACATGTCATGAGCATCTAGTGAAATAAGCCAAAATAAAGTATTATGATACAAAACTCCGAATCAAAGATAAATACAACAGGAAGGGAAAACGGAGATGCTGCGAACGCTGGACAACTACCTCTCTATCCCCACGATCCGGCTCTGCTGCGACATATATATAAAATCTAATGCTCGATATCTTCTCCTGAATCTGCACACAGAGGTGTAGAGAGTAATGTGAGTACGCCAACTCAGTAGTAATGGAAATAAATCAAGTCTAAGTAGCAAGGAATCATATAAAAATCAATGTCATCAAGTCACAATATACACAACCTTACTTTCCAATAGTATACATAGATATACGAAATCGTCATGCCTTAGAAATCAACTTCACAAAAGTACTTAAAACAATGCACATTTTTAACAACTTTAAAACAAAGATTTGATATGTCAATGAAGTAGTAATATCATAAGTATCCCCTTGGGCAAAAACATGTTTCATAATCAGCCCCTCGGGCATGCCTCACAATCCCTCAGGACCTCACAATCACTCAGCACCTCACCGCCACTCATGCCTCCCAATCACTCAATCACTCGCACTCGGTGCGCTCACTGGGGGTGTGTACAGACTCCGGAGGGGCTCCTTCAGCCCAAGTGCTAATATTACTTAGCACCTCCCCATCACTCTTGGCCCTCGGCCACACTCACCACCTCACTATCACTCTTGGCCCTCGTCCACACTCGGTGGAACCACTCAAAAATCCCCTTGGGCGAAGTAATAGAATGGGGTACTCGACTCGAAAACATCATTTTAATGCTCATGTAGTGTAAATCAGGCTGGGTTTCAAATAAAACAGTATGCACAATGATGCTGAGTAAACCATCAGCAGGTAGTGAGGAAAACAACAGTAAAACACCCTTAAAGAGTCTAAACAGATCGGCACGAGGCCCCAAACATGGCTTACATCCCAAATATTTCACAAATCTTTAGAACATAATTTAACATAAGATTTTGAGTAATTATGCAACTCATTAGTTGCCGCGGAGAGGACCTTGTCCAATCCAAAAATCAGTACGCGCCACATATTCGTCATCCGACATGTGCACCATTCCAAATTCAGTGAGAAAATATGTAGTCCGGGGTTCCATACCCTCAGGACAAGATTTAAGACCATTACTTACCTCTACCAGCCCACAACAATAGTCCGCTATGCTTTTGCCCCTCAAATTGGCTCCCGATTTCTCCGAATCTAGCCAAGATCAGTTCAATATCATTAATATATACTCAAGGAACACAACCCAATCAAAAATTATCAATTTAATCAAAAATCTCAAAATTCGGCCAAACTCGAGCCCTGGGCGCACATCTCAGAATTCAATAATTTTTACATCCTTAGAATCCTCGTCCTCCCACGATTCTATGCATACCTAGAACACTAAAATTGGACCACAATTTCCCACTCAAATCCTAAAAAAAAACAATAATTTCCCATGCACCCTTCTTCCCCAAATTGGTTAAATTCAATTTTTTTTATTGTTTAATCACTTAAGAATTGACATAGAAACGTGTTGTGAAGTTGAAATTCTTACCTCCAGATGATTTCCCTTGATTCCCCTTCAATTCTCTTTCAAAATCTCTCAAGTCCGCATGCAACAATGGAGAAAATAACAACCAAATTCGCACTTCCGGCCTTTTAAACATTCTGCCCAGCTAAAATAACTCCTTCACTGCGACCGCAAACTTTGGCACACGATCGCGAAAAACAAACTTGCTGCCCCATCAATTTACCTTACTCGATCGCAGACAACCTCACGCGATCGCGATTCATCAAGACTTAAACCCACACGATCGAAAACCATTCCACGCAATTGCGAAGAACAAAGCTCAACTCAACCACGCGCCCCTTTAACTTTACGCGATCACAAACAAGACCACACGATCGCACTGACAAAACACTCATACTCACGCGATCGCAAACCATTCCACGCGATTGAGATTAACAAAAATCATGCCTCACCAATTAACCCTACACGAACGCAAACATCCTCACGCGATCGCATAGAAGGAAACCAAAACCTTACACCAGCAGCAATCTGCCCAGAATTCAAGCCAAAAGTTGGTCTGTTAACCATCCGAAATACACACGAGGCCCTCGGGACCTCAACCAAACATACCAACCTAACCCATAAAATCATTCAAACTAAGTCGAGCCTTCGAAACACCAAAAACAACACGAGAACACCAAATTTACATCAAATTCAAGCCTAAGAACTTTGAAACTTCCAAATTTTGCCAACTACGTCGAAACCAACCAAAACACCTCCGATTAACCTGAAATTTTGCAGACATATCCAAAATGACATTATGAACCTGCTCCAACTTCCAGAATTCCATTCCAACCTCGATAGCCTATTTTCCACTGCCGATCGGAAGTCGCCAAAAACTAATTTTCGCCAATTCAAGCCTAATTCTACACCGGACATCACAAAATATTCTGAACACACTCCTAAGTCCGAAATCACCAAACGAAGCTATACGAGCCATAAAATCTGCATTCCGAGGTCGTTCACCAATAAGTCAACTCTCAGCTGGCTTTCTCAACCATTAAGCTACCTTGAGAGACTAATTGCCTCAATGCTCACCATGACCACTCTGAACCCGAACCAGCCGAACCAACACACACACAAATGAAGCTGAACCACATAAAATGAAGCAGAAACGGGGAAATGAGGCTAAATTCTCGGAACGACCGGCCGGGTCGTTACATTCTCCCCCACTTAAACATACGTTCGTCCTGGAACGTGCCAAGAGTTGTTCGCCAACACTATCTAAGTATTATGTAGCTTACCTTGCACATACCCGGGGGTGATCCCACGTCACCCTATCCTATATAGGTCCAATAGCACAATACCGTAGAAATTTCGAAATCCAAATCCTGGCCCATAAACCTTAGAACCAAATTCCCACTTCTGAAATGATATATAAGATCAAGATTTCCATAATTATAAACGGAACAAGCCTGAACATGCTGAATCAAAGCCGTATACGTACCCCAGATGAAATCACATAATACACCGCGTGACTCAAACACTCATAGCAATACTCTTTAACCACAATATTTGCTCAGAACAACCCAATATCGGTACATAACCTTTTATCAAGAAATGCCTCGCTCTAACACTTCAACATACTGCCGATGATGAAAGAAGCACATAGAACTAACAACCATTCGTCCGATCAGTCAGACATGAAACTCCCCCTTCCCAAACAGGAATTATAGCAGATTTCTAAGCCGACTCCCGATATAAGTCTTTCCAACTATGCTGTAGAAAATTCCGAAAATATTCATTCTAGGTCCAATAACCTCCTCTCATCCATCACAACCACCCTGAAAACATGACACCTCGATACAATTCGAAACCAAAACCTGTGCAACTCGTGTACGTATCAACAACTCCCCAATAAAATCAAATTATGTAAAATATCAACACAAGAGGAATATCCTGCCATTAACAATTACCGTCACCATATCATACTAACCACCTGACACACACCGTAAAAATAAAAAAAACATGAATCCGATACCAAAGGTCATACCCCTACATAACTCCGCTACACTGTTCAATCTCATCTGACTGGTGGTCCACTTGGAATATTTCAAGACACCTTGCCCAAAAATCAATAACCATTCGAAATTCGACATCAAGTACTCAAAGTGCATTGCCATAACCACAGGGAAAACCAGACGATACCATGCCACCCAAAACAGAAGGTATATACCCAACACGCGTCAATCCCACAACACCCAATTACTTACCTTACTCAAATCTAGCTATAAATCCCAATTAGAACCGCACCATATGTGCATATAACCAATAATCACCACTCCTCTCAAAATCGAAAGGTAACTCATAGATCACTCAAGAACATGAACAAATCAATCATAACCGAATGGTACCTTCCTCAATAATAGAAATTCGGAGCCAACAATTCCGACCCGGTGCAGAACACACACCCATATTAGCCTACTAGTGATCCTAAATTAACTCTGATCACCCGCAACAGGTAGATAAGTTACCGAAAAGTTCATAATGACAGAATCATGGTACATACTAACATCCGACTAGCTCAACTCGTATCTCCACAGTCCATTACCACACAATATGATGTTTATGAGAACTCTCAGTATCGAAGTCCCGGAAACGTACGGATTACTATATCTGATCACAACTCCACCGCTCGAATACATAACACATCCCAAATACTCATTCATTCCATGGGGAATACCCCTATAATTCTTCCATTCGCCAAGAAACCTTAAATATCAACAGTCGATCCAACATTAGGGCGTCGTGATACCAATGAAATACCCTCAATTCAGACACATTGCTCTTTCTGAAATATATACCCTCATCAAGTCGCACCCATTAGTGATATCATCTACCTAGTCATCTGAAACTGCCCATGCCGCCTAAGAATTTTATGATCTTCCTTCCAGAACCGAACCGTGACCTCATATATGCAAATCTCAACTCCACCCAACATACCGCACACGCCATGCCAACCTAGGAAAAATACGGGAACTCCATGGTCCCTTCTAAGCCACAAGCAACTACGTACCAACTAGATGAGAATTTCCATTTGATCTCATTTAGAAACAACTCACTACACGCTATAAGAAATATGCACCCTTAACCACGGTAGAAATTACCAGGAACTATTCAGAATCCCATTTGCGCAACACCAACCCATCAAGACTGAATTCTTCTAACTCAACAAACTACGCAGGCCATCAAAATCCAAGAGCATTTCTAGGAAACACCCGAAAAACTCGTCACCTGACGAACACCCAAAGAACTAATCGTATCCCTTACCATGCCGATCCGACCTACTACCAAGTTGCCCTATTTACCCAAGTTTCTTCTGACTCACCTTCAAATCGATATTTCTTCCTGCCGTAATACCACAAATTTTAAACTAGACTCACCACATGCGACCCAAGCATAAAACCATGCCGTATAAGGCTCATAAGCCGCCGAATACTCTCTCAAATATCCCCAAAAGCACCACATTAGAAAAATTTACCCGAAGAGACTTCCTGCGAATCTAAAGCCATTACCTTCACCTTCTTGATACCGGTATATAGAATCCGTGATGATGTAGAATACCACCAGCCTTGACATCCCCTAATGTAAATCTCAATCACACTAACAAATAGACAGAATCGACCTGATACGTTTGCACACTAACATACTAGGAAAGTAATCTACTCACTCGAAGCCACAAATAAATTCATACACTGCGCACACTACACCTTTTATAATTTCAACTAAATCATTCAATAGAACCCAATTGCCCGACAAAGTACATTATGACTTATATCGAAGAAATTTCCATTACTTGTGGCATTCCCAGACCACATACCTGCATGTTATAACTGATTTACCAGTATACCTCGAACAGAAACCAACATCGCACATAATCATGGAATCAACTTATCAATAACGAACTCCCCCACTTGGCCCAAAGCCAAGGATTAAGACAAACAAGACTATACCCACACATCAACATTGCCACCATGCTGTGGTGGGATTCAACTAAATCCTCCATAAGCTTAAATGACCCAAACCATCTAACACTCAAATCAATTGCCAAATCTTGCATCCACCATTACAATAGTAACGCCAATTCCCACAAGCAATCTAAACTCCAATTATAACATATATCTTTTACTAGTAGAAGATAACTTATTACGGAACTACATAGGGACCACATGCCCTGGGACAACCCGCAGGAGATACCCCTGCCCTCATAGACTCAACTGCTATCTCTCCATACACTTCTGAAGACCAAAATTATCACGCAATCACTACACCTTCCTGCATCTGAACACAACCAACGCCTACCCTCGAGGCACCACAATACGCGATAAAAACCTAAGTTGATGGCAGAACTAAGACTAGAGCGACGGTCACAGAAATCTCGAGCTTATGGAAGCTCTACCCACATATGACTGACCATATGGATACCCTCACCGGACACCACATGTCCCCAGAATGCTACTGAACCGAGCAAATATTCACACTCGGAGAAATAGGCATAGAGCCTTTCCTCCCGGAATCATTATAAAGCCATCCTCAGATACTGAGTATGCTACTCACGGATACGCGAATATGTCAGGACGCCATTAATGAATACAATAACAAGGAGTGCTAATACGGCTGGAATACACCGTCAATCAAACACATAAACGTTACTGGGGAAAATGATCAACTCAAAGACATCACCAGGGACTCATAACCCAACAGAGAAATCCACTTCACTCCAAAACTACACAACATGAGAGGTCTTCCAACATACTCACAACTCAAGGCCATATACCAAATTGAGATAGAAATCTAACACTCAATAAATCTTACCACATTTCCAGCCAACCCTTTCGACACATTTCACAGTGTGAACACATATAACCATCAAATCACACCCACCACATAGGCATCTTGGTCACCAATTCTCATCAATAAGAACAAAAACGGACATACAAGTCCCCAATTACATGTGCCCACACAACGAAAATCACAACAATCAAGCCACAGAATGAATCCGGCCTCAAGTCCTCCAGACTGGCCCATTACTAACATGCCAAAATCATATCTCACCCATGGAAGCCATAAGTCGTCGATGCTCTTGGCTAATACGAGGCGCTCTCGGGCACGCTCGAATAAATGGAAGGAATTCAAGAGTTACGCTCTTGGCTGAATATAATGGATTCGCACGACAAGAATTTTAAAAATGTGAGATTTTCCTAAGAGTTTCGCAGCCTCTCGAAGATAAGTACAGACGTCTCCGTACCGATCCATAAGGCTCTACTAAACCTGCTCATGACCGTCGAGTCATATGTAACCTAGGGCTCCGATACCAAACTGTCACGACCCCAAATTCTAACCGGCCATGATGGCGCCTATCGTGGAACTAGGCTAGCCGACTACCGCGTGTTCACATTTCCTTTTGAAAATCCCATTTAAGTTTCAAGAAATTCATAACAATATATAGAAATTTCCGAATATAATAGGCAAGTTTTATATACAGTACGTCCATCACCAAAACCTGAAGCCAACGTGTCATGAGCATCTAGTGAAATAAGCCAAAATAAAGTATTATGATACAAACCTTCGAATCAAAGCTAAATACAACATGAAGGGAAAACAGAGATGCTGCGAACGCTGAACAGCTACCTCTTTATCCCCACGATCCGGCTCCACTGCGATATATATATAAAAGCTAACGCTCGATATCTGCTCTTGAATCTGCACACAGAGGTGCAGGGAGTAATGTGAGTACGCCAACATAGTAGTAATGAAAATAAATCATGTCTAAGTATCAAGGAGTCACAATATACACAACCTTACTTTCCAATAGTATACATAGATATACGAAATCGTCAAGCCTTAGAAATCAATTTCAGAAAAGTCCTTAAAATAATTCACATTTTTAACAACTTTAAAACAAAGATTTTGTATGCCAATGAATGTAGTAAAATCATAAGTAGCCCCTCGGGCAAAAAGATGTTTCATAATCAGCCCCTCGGGCATGCCTCACAATCCCTCAGAAGCTCACAATCACTCAGCACCTCACAGCCACTCATGCCTCCCAATCACTCAATCACTCGCACTCGGTGCGCTCATTGGGGTGTGTACAGACTCCGGAGGGCCTCCTTCAGCCCAAGCGCTAATATCACTCAGCACCTCACCATCACTCTTGGCCCTCGGCCACAGTCGATGGAACCACTCGAAAAACCCTTCGGGAAAAGTAATAGAATGGGGTACTCGACCCGAACAAAATCATTTTAATGCTCATGTAGTGTAAATCAGGTTGAGTTTCAAATAAAACAATATGCACAATGATGCTGAGTAAAACCATCAACACGTAGTGAGGAAAACAGTAGTAAAACACCCTTAAAGGGTCTAAACAGATCATTACGCGCCACATATTCATCGTCCGACATGTGTGCGATTCCAAATTCAGTTAGAGAATATGTAGTCCGGGGTTCCATACCCTCAAGACAAGATTTAAGACCATTACTTATCTCTACCGGGCCACAACACTAGTCTGCTGTGCTTTTTCCCCTCAAATTGGCTCCCGATTTCTCCGAATCTAGCCAAGACCAGTTCAACATCACTAATATATACTCAAGGAACACAACTCAATCAAAAATTATCAATTTACTCAAAAATCTCGAAATTCGGCAAAACCCGAGCCCCTAGCCCACATCTCGGAATTGAATAATTTTTACATCCTTTGAATCCTCGTCCTCCCACGATTCTATGCATACCAAGAACACTAAAATAGGACCACAATTTCCCACTCAAATCCTCAAAAGAAAAATAAATTTCCCATGCACCCTTCTTCCCCAATTTGGTTAAATTCCAGAAATTTTATAGTTTAATCACTTAAGACTTGACATAGAAACGTGTTATGAAGTTGAAATTCTTACCTCCAGATGATTTCCCTTGATTCCCCTTCAATTATCTTTCAAACCAAATAACAACCAAATTCGCACTTCCGGCCTTTTAAACATTCTGCTCAGCTAAAATAATACCTTCACTGCGATCGCAAACTTTGGCACGCGATCGCGAAGAACAAACTTGTTGCCCCATCAGTTTACCTTACGCTATCACAAACAACCTCACGTGATCGTGATTCATCAAGACTTAAACCCACGCGATCGCGAAGAACAAAGCTCAACTCAACCAAGCACCCCTTTAACACTACGCGATCGCAAACAAGACCACGCGATCACACTGACCAAACACTCATACTCACGCGATCACAAACCATTCCATGTGATCGCGATTAACAAAAATCCTACATCAAAAATTAACCCAACGCGATCGCACATCCTCATGCAATCTCGTAGAAGGAAACCAGAGTCTTACACCAACAGCAATCTGCCCAGAATTCAACCTAAAAGTTGGTCCGTTAATCATCCGAAACACACACGAGGCCCTCAGTACCTCAACCAAACATACCAACATAACCCATAACATCATTCAAACTTAGTCGAGCCTTCGAAACACCAAAAACAACACGAGAACACTAAATTTACATAAAATTCAAGCCTAAGAACTTTGAAACTTCCAAATTTCGCCAAATACGTCGAAACCAACCAAAACACCTCCGATCAACCTGAAATTTTGCAGACATATCCAAAATAACATTAGGAACCTGCTCCAATTTCTAGAATTCCATTCCGACCTCGATAGCCTATTTTCCACTGCTGACTAGAAGTCGCCAAAAACTAACTTTTGCCAATTCAAGCCTAATTCTACACAGGTCATCACAAAAATATTCTGAACACACTCCTAAGTCCCAAATCACCTAACAGAGCTATATGAGCCATAAAATCTGCATTCTGTGGTCGTTCACAAATAAGTCAACTCTCAGTTGACTTTCTCAACCATTAGGCTACCTTGAGAGAGTAAATGCCTCAATGCTTACCATGACCACTCTGAACCCGAACTA
This sequence comes from Nicotiana paniculata, assembly GCA_005239505.1. Lineage (NCBI taxonomy): Eukaryota > Viridiplantae > Streptophyta > Magnoliopsida > Solanales > Solanaceae > Nicotiana > Nicotiana paniculata. Next base: position 2,012 of record ML349244.1, on the reverse strand, counting down.
ACCGACCCAAAACACACACAAATGAAGCTGAACCACATAAAATGAAGCAGAAACGGGGGAAACGGGGCTAAATTCTCGGAACGACCGGCCGGATCATTACAAAAGAGGTGTGGCGAACTTTGTGTCTAAATGTCCGAATTGTCAGCAGGTGAACGCCGAGCATCAGAGGCCTGGTGGGTTAACTCAGCTTATGGAAATTAAAATGTGGAAATAGGAAATGATCAACATTGATTTAGTGGTAGGGTTACCTCGCACTCAGTGTAAGTTCAACTCGATTTGGGTGATAGTGGATCGACTCACGAAATCAGCTCACTTCTTGTCGATCAAGTCCACTGATACTGCAGAGCAGTACGCTCAGTTGTATACCAAGGAAATAGTCAGGCTTCATGGTACTCCAGTCTCTATTATATCAGACCGAGGGGTCCAGTTCACAACTAAATTTTGGAGGAAATTTCAGCAAGGTTTGGCTACTCAGGTAAATCCCAACACAGCTTTCCACCCGTAGACTGATGGTCAGGCAGATCGGACTATTCAGAAGCTTGAAGATATGTTACGGGCTTTTGTATTGGACTTCAAGGGTATTTGGGATGACCATTTACCGCTTATCGAATTTTCTTACAATAACAACTTTCACGCTAGTATTCAGATGGCCCCATTTGAGGCATTGTATGGTAGGAGGTGTAGATCTCGGATTGGGTGGTTCTAGGTTGGTGAAGCAGAATTGTTAGGGCCAGATCTTGTGCACCAGGCATTGGAAAAATTCAGAGTCATTTTGAAGGGGATGAAAACTGCTCAGAGCCATCAAAAATCCTACGCGGACGTTCGTCAAAGAGAATTGGAATTCCAAGTTGATGATTGGATATTCTTGAAAGTATATCCCATGAAGGTACTGATGCGGTTTGGGAAGAATGGGAAATTGAGCCCAAGGTATGTCGGTCCATATCGCATTGCTCAAAGGATAGGACAAGTGGCTTATAGGTTGGAATTACCCCATGAATTGTCATTAGTGCACCCGGTGTTCCACGTGTCCATGTTGAAGAAAGTGGTTGGAGATCCATCAGTCATCGTACCAGTTGAGACCATTGAGGTTAATGATGAATTATCATATGAGGAGGTTCCGATTGCTATTCTTGATAGATGATGCGATACTAAATTGCATAGTCTAGCATGTAATATACCTTACATTTTATGCGCATTAATGATAAAATTACACTTGTTATGTCCTTAATGGAGTTTATTTCATGTGTAGGTGAAGTGGAGATGCAAACAGGGCTAAAAGGATGCAAATACGTCGAAAATACGCAAAAGGAGACACCCGGGCGATAGCCGGGCGTTTGCCCCCTAAAGCCAGGCACCCCCTGGCGTTAGGGGGGCGTTTGCCCCATAAAGCCTGGTACCCCCTGGCGTTAGGGGGGCGTTAGGGCCCTAACGCCAGGCCTGCCCTGGCTTTAGGGGGGCGTTAGAGCCCAAACGCCCGGGGTCCCCAGTTTCGCCCAAGTCCGAGTTTGACGAGTTAAATGTTTCCCGGTTGAAATAGAAGTCTCCTACACGGTTAGGGTTCACCCTAAACCTATAAATAGACTCCTAAAACACAATTAAAGGGGGATTTTCGTGAATCAAAGTAGAGAAGGAGAAAATTCCATTGAAGTGCAAGAACATCGATTTCTACATTTAGTATTTTCTTACTTTATATTCCAATTATGCAATTATTTTTTAGTTTTGTTTCTTCCNTATTCTCTATTTGTTCAACTACGTTCTTATTGTAGTTAATTGAATGGCCATCAATTAGCTGTGCCTATTTAGTATGTATCTACTTGAGAGAGAGTGCATATTTAGGTAATTGTTTGAACAACACCACTCCTAGAGTATAGACGAAAGTCATAACCGAGGGTTTAGAGGTTGGATTATAGATAACGATACCTCGGGTGCAATCTGAAGTGAACTGTAAGGAAATCTATCTAGCGTAACTTGAGAGAGTGCGTCTAGTAAATTATCATAATTACTTGAGAGAG
>MDKI01017083.1:0-40887 GCA_005239505.1 Nicotiana paniculata | reverse complement strand
TATACTGAAAGGAACACATCTGCCTCACATGAAGCCCATAATCCTGTTTAAACCCATTCACACACTTCAAGCTGATTCTGCTCGCACCGAACTAGGCTGATAGCCTTACCTGGGTCCATAATAACCCACTTCTTCTCATAACACGCAAGAACAACCATCATAGCCGGGACAAACACCCCACAATCCACAACACAATGAATTGAACGCCTCCCAAGCATAAATTCTCACATAAGCAATATTACACTTCCTTATACTCAGTCTAAATCTTCAATCCATTACGTGACTACATGTCACACTCATACGATCTTCCTGTGGTCATGCTCCCACGACCTTTCCCACGAGGTAACAAGTCTGCACATCCATACAACTGACCACACTAATACTGCAAAACACATCAAGAACCTATGATCAGGATACAAAGCCTCTTTCACCAAACACTGATCTCAGGTGACACTGGAGACAACACCGGCTTACTCTAGACATTCAAATATATTCTTCTTGCTCACCCGAGCTCATGACATCCTTGTCAACACCGAACCGCAATCTTGATTCTTACTTCCAATTACATACTGCTTAATGCACTTGCATGCCAATATGAGATAGCGCAGGAATTCCATCATAACTCTTGAACCACTAATAGATGAACACCCTTTCATATAGAAACCTTTTTTTTTCTTTTATAACCTCAATTCAAGAGAACCATAACAATACACGAGTGAATTCTCATAATCACAAAACAGGAAAATCCTCATGGAATAGTCTATACCCCCATGATTCTTCCGGGATCCGCCTACACCTGACAAGCCATAATACTTGAATGCTTCCAAATAAATCCATTACGGAAGCCGACAAGCCTCGCACACACCGGCACAAACCATATGCATAACTTAATCACATTGAAGGAACTGATCACTGTTGCACATGTGCCATTCCAACCATGGCTAACCAATCTATCTTATTTTAATCATCCTTAATCGCCTCAGAAACAATAGTAACCCCATTCAACTCATAACAAACTCATCCCGAGTGGCCTTGACTCACGAGACCGTACTATCTCAATCCCACAAACTGTCTCACACCCTTCTGATAATCTTTCTACACCCCGGAGTTTAATTCTCTCACTTCCGCAATACTATCATGCAAGCTAAACAATCCAACCATTTTCCCTTTCTCAGAAATTATACTGCAAAAGCTCGATTCTTAATCATACTGCTGCCTGAAACCCTTAAACACCGCATTCTTAACCTTCGAGTTTGCTAGGACCGCTATTGAGAGTCACCCACTCTGACTTGGCCCCGAATACAATCAACTCCAAGGCTCTTCTAGCATACGAACACCCTTTCAATGAAGCACGTGGAGTCACTACCCTAACAACTCACCTATGCCTCAAGCATAAATTCTGAATCTTCCAAAGCCTAACCCTGGTCCAATAGGGCCAACTTTTAAACACATTTATCAAATCCCATGCATAATTACCATTTTACTCCTTTCCCCTTATCTGCAATAACTTTCCAATACACCGATAATCCATAACCCTATGAGAAGATAATCCTGCCCAATTGCAGGCGATGGGACTCTCTCACTTAGCCCGAAGCTACTCCTTGCACCACTCTGGACCCCACCGAAATCCTTCTAAATTTTTCTGTTGGCATTCCCTAAATACTCAAGTTCCCTAGCATCATTCACGTATTCGGCCTCCCACCAAATAACCACTAGAATTCCTTGCAGAAACTTGCCAACTACACGACCGCTAACCTGCCCACAAGAGATAACCCACATGTGGAAATTACCAACTGACACCTTCCAACGACGCTGTATTGCACACTCTCTACAACATCAATACCCCATCCTAAGCCTGTTCTCATTCACCAACTTTACCAGTTCGTCCGCCCTTCATGGACATCTACTAAATGCGCTACAACATCTTCTAATTCACCACTATGTTGCCGCTCTCCCACTTTGGTTAACCTCATTCCTTTAAGCACTACCCAACTTCCTTTTCTTACGCCTGGCCTTTTAGAAATTTAGCCGCCGCCTGACGCTTCTCACATGTCTTCCTTCATCGTATACTGCTCAATTCAATATCATTCTCTGTAGCTCTTAAACCAGCAGGTCACCACGACTTCAAACTCTCTGAAGATCATCTTTCTCGAGCTGCCTTCATTAGAAATAACTATTCACTTATGAACCACCACACACCACGATCTCTAACAACTGCTTCTTTACTACTACTTCACAACACTCTGACCCAATGCAACTGAAGAACTATAGCATCGGCGAACTTAACACATTCTATTCGATCAAAACAGTGATACCACATCACAGATGCAAACTCCACCTCGCTTGATAACACCAAGTCTTATTACTTTATCCCCCAGACTTGAATATTCATAGTCCAATTGCCTTTCCTCCGCCGGAACTAAAATACTGAAATCTCGAAATTACACTCTGAGAAGACCTCCCTTCAAGTCATTCATTACCTCGACATATGGGCAAGCATTCTACCATCATATCAACACCGCGCGATAACCAATCGTAAGCATCATAAAAATCTGAGCATAGCCTCAAAGTTCTCAGAAACACAGCAACCGAACTGAAACAACATAATATTCTTCTGCAGGGCAACAACAACAGCCCCAACCAACTACACATGGAAAACATCTCGCACCATATCCGTAGCACCATTTCAATTACTCAAATCCACATTTCATAGCAACCGCTTCGCGACATATAAGATTGAGTAGGAAGAACAAAAGCATAAGCCTCAAAGGAATCGAATCGCACGATGAGGAATCAAGAAGGGAAGTACTCCTAACAGCACTGTAGCCTCTCAAAGATAAGTACAGACGTCTCCGTACCGATCCGCAGCACTCTACTAGACTTGCTCATGACTCGTGAAACCTAAAGTAACCTAGTGCTCTGATACCAAGTTGTCACGACCCAAAATCCATAAGGTCGTGATGGCGTCGGACACCACTGTCAGGCAAGCCAATCATTAAATGGTTAAGTTAAATTTCCTGTTTTAGCATTTTTAAAATAATTATCTTTCACTTTATTACATAATAACTGGATAAAATTCGCTAAGTAAATACGACAGTTTAATATTCCATTTTTATAAAATACATCCCAAACACATCCTAGAACCCGGTGTCACAAGTGCATGAGCAAATTTTAAGAATTTCACAAATACTACAAAGCTTGTCTGAAATACAAATTAGACAAGGAATTTAAAATGAAAATAAATACAATATGAGGGAGACTCTGTCGGCTGCGGGTCACCTCCGGATGGTGCAGCTCGTCGAAGTCTCCAAGTCATCCACATCACTACGTCAAACAGGGCCACTAGCTATGAATGTACTTGTGCAATAAAAATGCACATCAAGTGTAGCATGAGTACGAAAACAACGTGTACTCAGTAAGTATCCCGCCTAACCTCGAAGAGTTAGTGACGAGAGGTTGAATTTGACACTTGCTATAGGTCAATTTAATGAAATCAAGGGTGACACGAAGCATGGATATCATAGGCAAGTTAACAAGTAACGACAAGAAATAGCAACTTCTTTCACATTTAATATTCTTAAAATCCTCATCATTTCAGTTGACAATATAAAATTTCCAGGCCAGCAATCAGGTAAAAATCACAGCAAATACGCAGTAAATATCATGCGCAAGCAATGCCGAGGGTCGAACGGCCCGAACCAACATAAATGTAAAATGTGCACTGTCGAAGGGTCGAACGACTCAAACCATAGATGCATATATTAACCTGTCATGGCATACGGACCGCTCCCATGAGAGTAGTGGAAGAAATCAACCTGCTGCTTTCGAGGTCTGTAGTAGATTTAGTCTTGAATTGGCGAAAGTTAGAATTTCGAAAATTTCGATTGATAGGTGGAATTTTGATATCGGGCTCGGAATAGAATTCCGAGAGTGGCTCTAGGTCCGTTTTATCATTTGTGACCTGTGTGTAAAATTTGAGGTTATTCAAACTAGTTTTGAGGTGTTTCGGCATCGGTTGTAGAGTTTGAAATTTCATAAGTTCTTAGGCTTGAATCCACGTATAATTGGTGATTTTGGTGTTATGTGATGTGTTTTGGAGGCTCGCCTAATTTTGGATAAGATGTTAGGACTAGTTGGTAAGTTTGGTTGAGGTCCCGGGGGCCTCGGGGATGTTTCGGATGCTCAAAGGGTGATTTTGGAACTTGGAAAATAGCTGAACCATTTATGGTTCTAGTGTCTCGCACCTGTGATGGACTTTCCGCCGGTGCGGACACGCAGGTGCGGAAGAGGGGCTCACAGGTGCGGGCTTGGTCAAGTCAACCAGTTATCGCAGGTGCGGAGCCAAAGATGCGGCCCCAGGCCTTTTAGTGGGTTTTCGCACCTGCGATGGATTTTTCGCAGGTACGGTCCAAGGGGCACAGGTGCAGAAATCGTTGGGCAGTTTATATCAAATTCGAGGACTTGAATTTCATAACTTCTAAAAATAATTTGGAGCTCGGGTGTTGGAGATTTGGAGTGAATTTTGAGGAAAAGCTTCATAGGTAACAATTCCTAACCCTATTTCCTTTGTATATCATTAATCTATAGAAATTTCTTCCATGCAATCAAGGGATTTAGGTGAAAAATCATGCAAATGGGAAGAAGTTTCCCCAATTAGGAAATCCGAGAATTTAATAGGATTTTATCATAGGTTTTCGATGATTCTTGTTCGAGTGAGTTCGTGAGTGAATGGGTGTTCTAAATTTGTAACTTTCACTCGATTCCAAGACATGGGCCCGGGGGACTTTTGTTTTCCTAATTTCGCGTATTAACCTCGAACTTATTAGCTATTTTGATTCCTTAAAGTAATATTTACATTATGCAATCGAACTGAATAGATTTGGGCCATTCGGAGTCGGATACTCGTGGAAAGAGCATAGTTTTGAGTTGAGTAGCGCAATCGAGGTAAGTGAATTGCCTAACTCTATGTTGGGGACTTCCCCTAGGCTATTTTAATACTATTTTATGTGGTTTGGGCACCGTGTGCGTGAGGTGACGAGTACGTACACGGACCATTGTTGCTAAAACTCAATTCTTTCCTCCATGACTTAAATGATTTCACTCCTATTTCACTGATTCATGTATCAACTATTTAGTTTAGATTAGGAAATAGCAAGCCTACCTGTTTTACTTGAATTCTCCCTAGTTATTACTATGTGTACCATGTTTAGGTAGTTTTATCCATATTTTTGCCTGTGATTTTTTTTTCCTGAACTGTTTTAAATAAAAATTGTATTCGGTATTTGTACTGCATTGCATATTTAAATTGGGACTACAGACGAGATTCCGGGAGCTTTCCCCTCTGTACAACATTGCATATTTAAATTGGGACTACGGACGAGATTCCGAGAGCTTTCCCCCTGTACTGCATAGCATATTTAAATTGGGACTATGGACGAGATTCCGAGAGCTTTCCCCATGTACTGCATTGCATATTTAAATTGGGATTACGGACGAGATTCCGGGAGCTTTCATTGCATACTTGTTACTGTGATATATGTTGTGCTGAGCCGAGGGCTCCCTGTTATTACTTTATTTTAGCTCATAGTTCCTACTGATTTGCCTTAGCTTATTCTATCTCTATGTTTACATTTTATACTGTTTTACTATAAAAATCTAGTAGAGCCTTAACCTGACCTTGTCACTACTCAACTGGGGTTAGGCCTGGCACTTACTGGGTACCAATTTGTGGTGTACTCATGCCCTTTTCTGCACATATTTTTCGTGCGCATATCCAGGTACCAGCGCTTAGTTTCGTGGCTATGGGTCCGAGCAGCAGCTTCTAGGAGACCGAAAGATAATTTTGTCGCGTCCACAGAGTCTTTCGAATCACCTTCCACTCCAGACTTAGATAGATTTTTCATGTAAATTCCCTTATGTTGTATAGAGCTATTTTGAGACAGAACTTGTGACTAAAGTGATATTCCGGGTTTTGGGGAAGTTGTATTTTATACGCGCCAAGTGGCGATGTTTCATTGTAGACTTACTTATTTCGTCTTTATTTTATTGCTTCTATTTAATATGTGTTTCCGCAATTAGGCTTACCTAGTCATAGAGACTAGGTGCCGTCACGATGTCTTCGGAGGGGAAATCGGGTCGTCACATTAAGTTATGTTTTAGAGGAGAACCTGTATCATTTTTACTTACTGCTTTTGGCAATTTTGTACTAGATTTGTCTCTAAACACTAGATTTTCATCCCATAATCAAATGTTATGGATTCTATCTTCAGTTCTTCTTTAATTTCTTCAATTTTCATGAGTAGCTAAATCTTTAGCTATGGTTGTGACTCAACCCTAGTGAGGGTATTTGATGGGTGTTTGATTTAGGGCTTGTTTGTGATTCGGTTAGTGATATTTAGCCTAGTTCTTTCTAGAACTCAAGAATTAATGGTTGCAAATATTGATCCATGCCTAAATGACTTAGTCTCTACTTGAGAAAGAGGGACTAAGTCTAGGAAAACTTGGCTAACAAGGAATTGGGGTGAACTCAAGAAATTGATAGCCCCAATTAAACGGTTAAACCTAGAGATAGTAATATTCGACTTGAGCTAATATCACTTGATTTGTGCAAATATCCATTTGGACTTAAGAAAGCCAAATTGGGCAAAATCACTCAAACTACCGAGAGGTATAGAGTGAGTACCCGGGTGTGATAGCTATATTATGACCCTAACTAATCAAGCTTGCCCTACAATTATCACCCATTAGATAACCACCTAGGTAGAAGTCACAAACCTAGTCCCTTTAATCATTTGAAAAAAACACAAAACCAAAAATATTGTCCTTAGTTTTAGTACTTGCAATCAATAGAGTAAAATAGAAGTATAACTCCAATCAAGTTTGTGGAAGTGTAATTAGAGCCAAAACTTGCAGTTAACTTAGATATACACCTAATCCCACATCTTAGCTCCCTGTGAATTCGATCCCGACCTTTGTTGGGTTTACTATTGCATCGACCGCCTCACTAATTAATAGTGGTGTGTATTTGGCCGAGATCAATTTTTGTCGTCATTGCCGGGGATTTAAATGGATTTAACTATATATCTAGGTATTTGTTTGTTTTGTGTTTCTTTCTTTCCGTGTCACTAATTTTGTTTGCGAATTGCTTTTAGGTACGAAATGGCTCTTAACAATAAGACCCTCTGAAATATATCATTGGGGGAGGAGGTATATGATGAACAAGTGGATGAGGTTCATCTCGAACCTCAAGTAAATAGGAGAGGCCGACCGCCTCATGATAATGTCCCAAACCCTCCCCCACCTCCACCAAGAGCAGCACACCGGGTGTTGCCCAATGGGGGCTATGCAAGTGCAATAGTCCTGCCCCGCATTAGGGCGGGAAACTTCCAAATAACCAATGTGATGCTTACATTGCTCGAGCAGCGGGGTTTCTTCACCGGAGCTCCACACCAAAATGCCTACAAGCATCTTAAGGGTTTCGTTGATACTTGTTGGGGGAGCAAGCAAACAAATGTCTCCGAGGATGCACTGCGGTTAAGGCTATTTCCCTTTTCTCTATGGAGGAAGGCTTTGGACTGATTAGCGATATTGCCCAATCATTCCATCCACACTTGGGATGAGTTGGACGAAAAGTTCATTGCCAAATTCTTCTCTCCGGGGTATATGGTTACGCTAAGGGATGAAATTCTAGCTTTCAAATAAGACCCAATGAGCCATTGCACGAGATATGGGAAAGCTATTGTACCATGGTCAAAGAGTGCCCGAACAATGATATGACCGAGGCCATGATCCAACAGACCTTATACAGGGGGATCAACACAATGAATCAGTGTATGGTAAATCAACTCGTCGGGGGTAACTTCATGAACACGCTCTATTCTGAAGCTTGTGAAATCTTGGATGAAATGGAGGATACCTCTTCGGCGTGGCAAAGTAGAGCCAATGTTCCTCAGGGTGACCCAAATGTTATTCACCTACACAAGGAGCCACATGAGCATGGGCAAGCTATTGTGGAGTTGACAACCACCATGAACCAATTGGCCAAGGCTCAGCTTCAGCAGGTTCAAGGGCCGAAACAGGTGAATGCTATGGAAGGGGTGAACATGATGGTAAACAAGAGAAGGCAACGAAGTCAACAAGTACAAAACCATCTAGAGAAATTTTGCAAAGTAATAGTGGATATAATCAAGATGATGCATATGATGAGCAAGATGAAGAGTTTCAATATGTTAACAATCATCAAGGTCAAATAAGCAATCTCCAAATCAACAACAATGGAGATCTCAGGGAAACCAAGGAAATTGGAACAACCAAGGCCACCAAGGAAATTGGAGTGGTGGCAACAACAACAACCAAGGCAATTTGGGGAACAACAACAATCAAAATAATTGGGGAAATCAAGGTAAATAAGGCAATTGGGGAGGAAATAATCAAGGTAATTTTGGTGGCAACAATAAAAGTAATTGGGGAGGCTACAATAATCAAGGGGGTTAAAACAATAGCAATCAAGGAAATCGGGGGTCGGGTTTTCAAAGGCCCTCGATGTATAAATAACCAAACAACCCACCTCCATATCCGTCGTAAGGTCCGAGTTCTTCTAATAGTAAAAGGGGATGGATTGAAAACATGTTTAAGCAAATGATGGAGAAAAACGCCGACTCCGATGCCCAATTAGCCTCCCCCAACACTTCTATCCGCAACTTGGAGGTACAACTTGGCCAAATTTCTCAAGCTTTAAATACTATCCCTAAGGGGGCACTACCTAGTGATACGGTGGTGAACCCGATGGGTGGGAACAATACGGGGCATGCAATGGCCATGACAACAAGAAGTGGGATAGGTGGAGTTTCTAGTACCTCAAACCAAAGAAGAAATGTGAATGATGATGTGTTGGTTCAAGATGATGATGTGTCGAGCAATGATGTGCAAGCTAACGAAGAGGTGAGGATAGACATTGATGAAAGTGTGAAGGAGACACAAGATGATGCGAACCCGTCTAGGGATCATGTAATAGACATACCGGGTTCGGTAGTGACAAAGGCCAAGGATCCCTTTCCATGTCCTCCTCCTCCATATCCTTAAAAACTCGCAAATCAAAACAATGAGAATCAATTCAAGAAATTTATTGATATGATGAAAAGTTTATCCATAAATGTGTCGTTGGTTGAAGCCTTAGAACAAATGCCGGGATATGCCAAGTTCATGAAGGATTTGGTAACAAAGAAGAGATCAATGAACTATGAAACAATCAAAATGACACATCAAGTGAGTTCCATTGTGCAATCCATGGCTCCAAAGTTGGAAGACCCCGGTGCTTTTACAATCCCGTGCACTATTGAGAGTGCCGATTTCGCCAAAGCTTTATGTGACTTAGGGAAAAGCATTAACATGATGCCCTATTTTGTGTTCAAGACATTGGGGGTTGGGAAACCAAGACCCACATCCATGAATTTTCAAATGGCAGACCGGACAATGAAAAGGCCATTGGGGATAATTGATGATGTGTTAGTGCGAGTCGACAAGTTCATCCTTCCCGCAGATTTTGTGATACTTGACTGAGAAGTTGACTATGAGGTGACAATCATTTTGGGGAGAACTTTCCTTGCTACAGGTAAGGCCTTAGTTGATGTGGAAGCTGGTGAGCTCACCTTCCGGGTGGGCGATGAAAAAGTGGTGTTCCATGTTTGTAAATCAATGAGGCAACCTAATAGCAACGAAGTGTGTTCGTTCGTGAATCTTGTGACCGAAGTAATTGTTGATGACACAAGTGTTGTGATAAATGTTGAAGATACCTTGGAAGATTTTCTATTGAATCATGATGAGGATGAGAAGGAAGGCTTTGTAGAATGTGTCAATGCTTTGCAAGGAATGGGACCATATACTTATGGGCCCCAAAAACTTTCCTTGGATCTCGAAAACCAGAAGACTCCACCAATAAATCTCTCAATCTAATAGCCTCCCACCTTGGAGTTAAATCCTTTGCCTTCAACCTCAGGTATGATTTTCTAGGCCCTTTTTCCACTTTACCTATTATTCTTTCCTCGTGCTTAACTAACGTGCAGGTAGATTCTACCCTTGCGGTGCTCCAAAGGAATAAGAAAACAATAGGTTGGACATTGGAGGATATTCAGGATATAAGCCCTGCCTTTTGCATGCAAAAAATCATTTTGGAGGAGGATGCCAAACCCTCCGTGGAACATAAAAGACAACTGAATGAGTCCATGCAAGAGGTAGTGAAGAAAGATATCATCAAGTGGTTAGATGCTAGGGTTGTTTACCCCATTTTCGATAGTTCGTGGACCTCGCCGGTGCAATGTGTCCCAAAAAGGGCATGACTTTGATAAAAAATGACAAAAATGAATTGATCCCCATAAGAACTCTCACCGGGTGGAGAGTGAGCATGGATTATAGAAAGCTCAACAAAGTTACTCGGAAAGACCATTTTCTGCTTCTATTTCTTGATCAAATGTTAGGTAGGTTAGTCGGATATGCTTATTATTGCTTCCTGGATGAATATTCTGAATATAACCAGATTCTTATTGCACCTGAAGACCAAGAGAAGACCACTTTCACTTGTCCCTATGGCACTTTCGCATTCTCGCAGATGCCATTCGGGTTATGCAATGCACCGACAACTTTTTAGCGGTGTATGATGGCCATCTTCATCGATATGGTGGAGGACTTTCTCAAGGTTTTCATGGATGATTTCTCTATCATGGGGGATTCTTTTGAAGATTGCTTGGATAACTTGGATAAGATATTGGCACGTTGTGAAGAAACTAACTTGGTGCTGAATTGGGAGAAGTGTCACTTTATGGTCGATGAGGGCATTGTCCTCGGCCACAAGATTCCCAAGAATGGTATTGAGGTTGATAAAGAAAAAATTGAAGTGATATCCAAACAACCTCCCCCTACTTCCGTAAAGGGAGTGAGGAGCTTTCTAAGTCATGCGGGGTTTTACCGCCGGTTCATCAAGGATTTTTCTAAGGTGGTAAAACCCTTATGCAAACTCTTGGAGAAATATGACATGTTCCTTTTTAATGAATATTGTATGAAAGCATTTGAACTACTAAGTGAACCGCAAGGGGAGTGAAAACTAAGTGGCTGACCATTTGTCCCGATTGGAGGAGGAGGGGAGGCCACATGATGGCCTTGAGATCAATGATTCATTTTCGGATGAACAACTCATTTCCATGTCTATGACCGGGATTGTATGGTTTGCCGATGTGGCCAACTATCTTGTGAGTGGCATTGTTCTGAATGCGTTCTCTTCAAACCAAAGGAAGAAGCTCAAACGGGAATGCCTGGTCTATTATTGGGATGAGCCATATCTCTTCAAAATTTGTACTAATGGTGTTATCCGAAGATGTGTACTAGAAGAAGAACAATTGGGTACTCTTGAAGCTTGCCACTCTTCGCCATATGGTGGTCACCATGGTGGAGTGGGAACTGCTACAAAGGTACTAAAATGTGAATTCTATTGGCCTACCCTGTACAAGGACGCTAGCGATCTCGTCAAGCGTTATGATGAATTCCAAAGGGCTGGTGGGATCTCCAAGAAAAATGAGATGCCTCTCACCACCATCCTAGAGATTGATATTTTAGATGTGTGGGGCATCGATTTTATGGGTCCATTATGAGCTCATGTGGGAACACCTATATTTTGGTAGCGGTGGATTACGTGTCCAAATGGGTTGAATTTGTAGCTTTGCCCAACAATGAAGCTCGGAGTCTGGTAGCTTTCTTGAAGAAGAACATATTCACAAGGTTTGGTACCCCAAGGACCATCATTAGTGATGGGGGATCACACTTTTGCAACAAAGCCTTTGATACATTACTCTCCAAGTATGGTGTCACTCACAAAGTGTCGACCCCCTATCATCCCCAAGCAAGTGGACAGGTTAAAGTCTCCAACTGGGAGATCAAGAGTATTCTGTCAAATACTGTGAATGCCAACAAGACTGATTGGTCGAAGAAACTTGACGATGCTCTTTGGGCTTATAGAACAGCTTACAAAACACCAATTGGTATGTCTCCGTATCGGTTAGTGTTCGGGAAAGCTTGTCACCTTTCGGTAGAACTTGAGCATAAGGCTTTGTGAGCGTTGAAGAAGCTGAACCTTGAGTGGGATGTAGCTGCAAATCTTAGGGTGGAGCAATTAAATGAACTTGATGAGTTCCGGTTCCATGCTTACTCCAGTTCATCCTTGTATAAGGACAAGATGAAGTACCTTTATGATAAGTATATCCGGAACAAATAATTCAAAGAAGGTGATCTTGTGCTTTTGTTCAACTCTCGGCTGCGGATGTTTCCGGGAAAGCTGAAATCAAAGTGGAGTGGACTGTTTGAAGTTGTACATGTGACAACCTTTAGTGCTCTAGATATGAAAAATAAGAATGGTGAGGTGTTTAGAGTCAATGGGCACCGGGTGAAGCACTATCTTGGCAAGGTTGATGATGGCCACGTTGTGGAATTGCTTCATTTCAAGTGATTGATGGTAACATGCGTCATGCCACGACGTTAAATCAGGTGCTTCTTGGGAGGCAACCCATGTGTTTTTCTTTTTCTTGATTTTTTTCTTTAGATTAGGAATTGTTTTGTGCTAACTGGTTTTGAAGTGTATGCAAGAATATGGGTGTGAATTGCAGGGACTATGCAAGAAAAAAATTGGCTAAGTGTTGCAACAGTGCGGACCGCACAATCACTCTACGACCACACAATTCTGTGTGCGGTCCCACAAATGGGAGATGAAAAATGCAAGGTCTCTGAAGTTTGGCCTGCCAAAATTCCTTAATAATTTGCGACCGCACACAAAATTGTGCGGCCCGCACAAATTCAGCGGCCGCACTCATTTTTGTGCGAACCGCAGCACCACTTCAAGGAACAGGTAAGGAGTGCGGACCGCACTCAAAATTGTGCGGCTGCACTCAGGTAAGTTATGGGCCAGACGGGTCAAAGTATAAATATGACCTTTCTCAGCTTTTTACACTTTACAAACTTTGACCTCTGAAGTTAAGCTAGCACAGTGTATATCCCCTTTGTTCTCAATCGTCCCCCATTTCATCAGTGTTGAATCTTATATGCATCTTCATTACTGGTATGTTAATTTCAATGCTTTAGATTCTTTCTCTTTTTCTTTGTTTTATTTCTTTAATCTAGGGTTAGGTTCATGCCTAATAATGTCGATAGATGGTCGATCTTGCTTAGCATCATATGGGTATTATCCTAAATGTTAAATGGGGCCTGGGTAAGTAGATAATCATACTTATTTACTAGAACCATGTATAATTAGTGAACAACCTTGTAGGAATCGTAAGTCAGTGCCTGTGTATTTCAAACTATGCGGCCGCACACACTTTTGTATGGTCCGTACTAGAGGGTATGCGGCCGCACACATTTTTGTGTGGTCCGCAACTCCCTTAGTTAGGGAAATTATGATTAATGAAATTGTGCGGTCCTCAATGAACTTGTGCGACTGCACTCATTTTTGTGCGGCCCACATCGATGAAACTTCAGAGATCCCAGTAGTCTGAATCTGGGGTTGTGCGGCCGCACTCAAAATTATGCGGTCCGTAATGAACTTGTGCAGCCGCACTCATTTTTGTGCGGTCCGCACTAATGCAATATCATATACCCCGGTAGTCTGAATATGGAGTTGTGCGGCCGTACTCAATTTTGTGCGGTCCGCACTGTGTACTGCAACTTTCAATCCTGCTTCTATATACATTATGAGCTCCAATTCTAACTACTTCTACTACTTATGTGTTTCATACAATGGTTCGCTCATGTGGTAGAGGAGATATATCGAAAGGGGTGGCAGAACCCTCCTGAGGTCGGGGTCGAGGCAAAAACAACCTACCTCTAGCACTTAAAAAGGTCATAAACAAGAAAGCTACAACTAATAGATCTCTTGAATCTTCCAAGACGAATGAGTACCTCCCATCCGGGGAATCTTCTAAGGGTAACTCCATGCAAGCATAGCCGGGCCAATCACAACAATTCCCAGGGAGACTCCACCTAGTAAATGAACCAACATCTTCTTCCAGTTCTTCTGAAGGTTCGGAGGAGGGTAGTCAAGCATCTGATCCCTCTCCCCCACATACTCAAGCTAATCCAATCAATATAGACGATGATGATGATGTCCAAGACAATGGGAGAGGGGGTGATACTGTAGTGGGAGGTTTACAAAGATCAAGGAGGCCAGAGCTATGGGAAGACAGATTTCTCAATGCTTGGCCTTTGCCAAATTTAGAGAATGGTGGTCGCAGAGATCGCTCACTCTTGAGTGATTTGATGAAACATTTGAACAAGAACAATCCCGATGTCCTTAGACAATTCCAAGTGCGCAAAGGATGGAAATGGTTCACCCACAACATTCTAGATGCAAATGAGAAACATTGCTCACATCAAGAAGGGTACCAAGGTGACAAAAGTCCAAAATCTGAAAATCCGTTTTGACTCCCGTGCACTGAACCAATATTTGGGGTTTGAAGTAGTAGAAGCAGTGGAATACTTGGAAAAGCTAGCTATGGGTGAGGTAGCTCACCCGTGGCTAGCTAATATTCTGGCAATCCGAGGGTCAACACCTCCGTGGCTCACAGCAGGGGTTCAAATAATCTGAGCCACCCTAAACTTTGAAGCAAAAGGGTTGCAGACATTTGTGTGCAGCCGCATTGATCGATGCCAAAATGAGAACATCCTCCCACTTCCCCGTGCAATTTTAGTGGCATCCATTATGGCCGGATATCCAATAAATGTGGGAGCCTTGATGTCTTCAAACGTTACCTTAAAGGTCCAGGAGGAGGAGAGGTCATATCCCTACCCCAACTTCCTCACATAATACTTCAAGGATAAAGGGGTGGAGCCGAGGCATTATGACGTCGAGGTGAAGGAAAAAAAGCCTTTCTCATGGTACCACCTCCAGGGAGCTAACAACCCTAAATTCAAGGGTAAAGCTACTACCTCTACTGGCCAGTCTGAGGAGCCAGTGGTTGATGATTCAGCTGCCGAGCCTTCCACAGCAGCCGGTACTTCCACCGGGGCAGCAACCATGCCACCTTCATCTTCCAGACCACCTGCTTCTTCTAGACTATCAGTGCCTTTATCAGTGCCAGCCTCTTCTTCTTATCCTCAGACTGCACTGCGAGTCTCCCAAATATTGGCAAGTCTCAACAACTGGATGCAGACAGCTACTACAAATATGACTGCTATATCCAGTATTGTTGCAGCACAGTCCTCAGGCCCAGTAGAGCCTCAGGTACCTCCATCAGTGGAGGAAACATTGAAAAAAATTCTGGACAACCATAAGGTCATCATAGAGACTCTAGCGACGTATGGGAAGGTCATTAAGGATTTTGGCAAACAGGTCAACAAGATGAGGAAGTCCCAGGCATCAAAGGAGCCGGTGGAGAAGCTGCACAAAGAGATTGAAAAGATTTCATCAGCCGGAGATCTTCCATTGGACTTGCTCATGGAGCAGACAGACCCGGCGGCACCAACAGCAGTACCAGAGGCATTAGAGGCAGCAGCCAGCCAGTCTGAGGAGCCGGCTGCAACTACACACGCTGCTGAGGAGATGATACAGATGCTCAACAACCCAGATGTCCCTCAGTCAGAAGATTATGACATACAGTTAGAGGAGACAGAGGGTGCTAAGGACCCCATGCAGACTAAGACCACATAAGGAGTTTTCTTCACTCTCTATTTGTCCCTATTCTTATTTTTATTAGCATTGATGACAATGCTTATTTTCATTTGGGGGGTGGTCTATTTTGATTGATTGACATTAACATTTGGCATGTAATAACTATTACACTATTTTTCCTTTATCTTTATTTTCTCTTTGGATATATATATTTTTCCCATTTGATGTATAAATTCATTTCCCTTATATATATATTCGCTTTACTTCGTTTTGTATATTAATTTTACTTTCTGTAGTTTACTTGATAACTTATTTAGTTTGTTTTTCCTTAGTAGTATAACTTCTTATTTACTTTAGTAGCTTCTTTTTAATTTGTTAACTTCTTACATTTTGTGTGAACAATAAGCCTTTGATTTTCTTAATGCCACGTTTCTTTCCAAAGGTGGATGTTGTGTGAACCGGGTGGCTCTTCCCAATAATGGATGGCATGATAACCTTCTTTAGGGATTGAGTCAGTTTTCTTTTATGTTTTGGAAAATATAGTAGTAATAAATAAAATTGTCTCAATCATACTTCACTTGGTACTAACACATTTACCTCCGACCTTATGGTTAAAGACAAAGTTGTTGGCATATAATAGCTCTAGTTGTGACCTATAGACTCTTGTGGTGACTTAAACAGTCAACGAGTGGTTCAGTCGAGCCATTTGTGATTCTAAATCCTATCTAGGGTTGTTGTGGGCCCTCGACTTTGTTCTCTTTAGAAATCCAGCAGGTTGAGAGGTGAGGTATTGAATTGCAAGTCCAAGTTCCCGTGCCAATAAGTCTAGAACTTTCCCCAAATGTTTATCTAGGCGAAATTCAAGTGTAGCTTAGCTTGAGAAATGATTGATGCTTGAGAAATGATTGTAGGCTCTCCTTGATCCAATTTGAAACTTGAAAACTCCCATAGCCTACCAATGTGATATCCCTAGTCAACCCCTTTGAGCCGAAGTCCTTTTTCTTTCAATAACTATGTTACAAGCCTTTATCCGTTTTGCAATGACCCACTGTTGGCACCCGATCTTTCCTTAGCATTCTTGGAAAAAAATTGGCAAAAGCATAAGTTTGGGGGAGAGAAGAGGATTTTGAAAGTGATAAAAGGTGCAAAGAAGAAAAATAAATGAAGAAAAGGGAAGGCAAAGAAAAGAAAGAAAGGCCAAAAAGAAAAATTTCCAAAAAGAAATTGAATAAGGTAAAAAGTTGAAGGGATTCAACGAAAACAATGATGAAAGGCATGGACTAAATAGAAAAGGAGAAAAATAAATGTCATGATTAATAAATAGTGACATTACGTCTCTCTAGTTCCCCCAAAGAAGAAGAAAATGACTCAAAAAGTCGAGAAAGTATGAGCCGAAAAGAGAAAATGGAGTGCATAAGGAAAGATGAAACCATTATATTCCAACAAGTACCACCGTGATGCAAAAGCCTTCATTACATCCCACAAAGTCCCACATTATTTCAAGTTGAGTGAGCTTACATTAGTGGTGATTTACATAAAGGGCAAGCTTATGGTACTTAGAGCCGGACTTGTGACATTCTTTTGAGAGAGATGAGCGAACTTTTTCACAATCCTTGCTTCAAAGTGTTACATTCTAAAGTGAGATTTGCTAATGGAGAGTCGAGGAGGAGGAGTTTGGGATCCACAATGACCTACGTGAAAGAACGAGCTTCCTTGATGAATAAAGTCAACTCTTGATGCTCTAGTATCACTTAGAAATATGGTACTCAAAAAGTCAAAACATTGTGTTGTTGATAATTCATATGTGTTGAGGGTAATTGTTAGTCTCAATTGATGCGTGATTGATTCACCTTAGGCCAGCTGAAATATTCCTTTTTCTAGTGGAGGTGGGAATTTCCTTAATTGCTTGAGGACAAGCAAAACCTTCAGTTTGAGGGAGTTGATAAGTAGGGATTTTGACCGCTTATTTGCTCTCTTTTACTTGTGTTTTAAGTCAAAAATACTTAAAGGTATTCCCGAAAACTAATGAAATGTGATTGCTTATAGGAATGTTGCGATATGAGCCAAAGGAATCAAAATCAACTCATAAAGGAGTCAAAAGTGAACAAGAACCAAAACAGGGCAAAAATGTCAACTGTGCGAACCGCATAATTCTAGTGCGGCTGCAAAAAAAAAGTTTAAGAGACTGAAGTTTGAGCAAGTAAAAATGTGCGGATCGCACAAATATTGTGTGGCTGCAGAAGTCTATGTGCGTCCGCACTCACTATTAAGCGGACCACACTAGACGAGATTCAGAGAGTTGATATTTGGGTAAGCTGAAAGAGTGCAGACCACATCAAAATTGTGCGGCCGCAGGATGTCAAGTGCGGTCGACACACAATTGTGCGGTCTGCAGGAGTGAAGAATCAGAGAGCTGGGTTCAAGTCCAAAGTCAAGGAGTGTGGACCGCATCATTTTTATACGGCCGCATAATCAAGAGTGCGGCCGCACTCAAAATTGTGTGGTCCGCGGAAGTCCAGCAAAAGCCAGAGCTCAAGTTCAAGAAATGCGGATCGCACCAAAATTATGCAGCCGCAGAAGCAAATGTGCGGCTGCACTCAGATTTATGCAGCCGCCACAACCTCCGCAGTGACATTTTTGTCAGATATTTTCAGCTTAGTAAAAAACAGAACTTTTTGTCATTTTTAGGTTAAGTTACGTTTTAGAGGAGCACCCGTTTCGTTTTTACTTACTGCTTTTAGCAATTTTATACTAGATTTGTCTCTAAACACTAGATTTTCATCCCATAATCAAATATTATGGATTCTATATTCAATTCTTCTTTAATTTCTGCAATTTTCATGAGTAGCTAAATCTTTAGCTAGGGTTGTGACCCAACTCTAGTATGAGTATTTGATGGGTGTTTGATTTAGGGCTTGTTTGTGATTGGGTTAGTATATTTAGTCAAGTTCTTGCTAGAACTCAAGAATTAATGGTTGCAAACATTGATTCATGCCTAAATGACTTAATCTCTACTTGAGAAAGAGGGACTAAGTCTAGAAAAACTTGGCTAACAAGGAATTGGGGTGAACTCAAGAAATTGATAGCCCCAATTCCTTGTTAGCCAAGTTTTTCTAGATTAAACCTAGAGATAGTAATATTCGGCTTGAGCTAATATCACTTGATTTGTGCAAATATTCATTTGGACTTAAGAAAGTCAAATTGGGCAAAATCACTCAAACTACCGAGAGGTATAGAGTGAGTACCCGGGTGTGATAGCTATATTACGACCCCAACTAATCAAGCTTGCCCTGGAATTTACAACCCATTAGATAACCATCTATGTAGAAGCCACAACCCTAGTCCCTTTAATCATTTGAAAAAAACACAAAACCAAAAATATTGTCCTTAGCTTTAGTACTTGCAATCGATTAAGTTAAATAGAAGTAAAACTCCAATCAAGTTTGTGGAAGTGTAATTAGAGCCAAAACTTGCAATTAACTTAGATATACACCTAATCCCACATCTTAACTCCCTGTGAATTCGATCCCGATCTTTGTTGGGTTTATTATTGCATCGACTGTCTCATTACTTAATAGTAGTGAAGATTTGACCGAGATCAAATAACCGAAAAATTGGTATAAAATAACCGACTGAATCGAATCATTGACACCCCTAATGAGAATGACTGAAATTATTAAATCTCCCACTCATTTTCCTTCATATGAGGGAAGGTTGGAGATTTTATTGACAATGGAGTTCTTTAATTCAAGGAAACAAAAACTGATGTTTGGTTGCGGTATGATCTTACAATGGATGGGGAAAAATTGCAATTTCAGTTTTTAGCTAGCGTTTGGCGATTCTCAAATTTGTTTTAAAAAATTTGATTTGGATGAAGTTTTGTTTGAAGATGAAAATTTGTTTGGGCATAATTTTTCAAAACTTATTTCACTCTTTTGTTTTTGAAAAAACATCAAATGTGACTTATACCATAAGTTCTAAAAACTATCAAGAATACCAAACAGACAAACTTGCTAATCATGTAAATGCAAAACCTTCATCGATCTAATTCATTATCATTATCAAAAATCATAGTCCTGAATATAGATAAGTTTGGCATCAAATTATCATTATTATAATGAACTACATAATACACTATCCTAAAATCATAACATGATATTTTAATATCAATTGCTCATAACACAGTTACTAGCCACTATAATTCGTCAAATTACGATAATATTACAAGATCCATCAATCCAAAAGGAAATGATAGAAATTAGCTAGTGGTTAGTTGGGTCATAATAGATGATGGGCTATTTTATAAAATATAAAAGTTTGGAGTAATTTTTTAAATTGTTAAAAAATCAAACACTGATATTTTGGGTAAAATATAGGTCTAGAGTTAGTTTTGGGATTTGAAAATTTTATTTTTAAAATCTGTCAAAATATGGATAAAATCTATAAACAAACATGTTTTTTGCCAAAAAAAATTTGAAAAAAACTTGGCAATCTAGGCCAGACGGTGTTTAGTGTCTTCCAATCTCAGTCTCGGGTTTATTGCGAAGGAATCATTACAAAATTGAATCAATGTGAAGGTTACAAATCAGGGGAATAAGAGTAATTTTAAATAATTTTTTAAAAAGTTAATAATGCGTGTCATGACGTCATTGGTAAACTGATCAAGAATGATGTTGTTGTGTGTATTAGACACACTGAGAATGTTGGGTGTATAAAGTAATTTCAGCGGTCAACAGATGTGTCACAGAGATTTGCTCCCAACAACTATAAGTAATTTTAGTTTAGTAATTTAATTCTTAGGTTTTACTTGATCAATTAGCTCAAATTTGAAAATCAATTTATTTCCTTCCAGTCAATTTAGGAAGCTTAATTTTAGTAATCATTCTGTGATATTGACATCTCGACTATCCGCCAGAGCTACATTGATCTAGCAGCTTGCAAGGGATTTCGTTGAATGGTTCTTCTACTTTGAAGCAAATCCAAGAAAATCAAGCAGATAAAACTTCATCAAATATTGGGGAAGATAGTGCAGTGGAAGACTTTTGAGAACAAAGCTTCAACACAACCAGACGGTCCAGAACTGCGTTAGCATTTAGCTGCATCAAAAAACACAACACCAGTTTTACAAAACGCTGGCTTCTCATCAGCATTCGTTGAACAGGAAAACGGTTCTCTAATTTTCCCCGCATGGTCTTCTGTATCTCTTATTTGTATACAGGAACCCAAATAAACAAATAAATAACAGATCAATCCTTCGCCTGAAGTTCAGAACCTAGTAAAACCAATAAAGATAAAAGGGGGAATTGAAACCTAAACATATTGACTTCCATAATAGTACAAAGAAAGTGCAGTGAGCAGTCTCCTGCAAAAGTAACATGGTCCTGAGGCATTCTGGTTATAAAATGCACAACAGTTGAAAAGCGCGACTTGAGTAGCTGGACGATATTGCAATAGCATCAAGCTCTCAGCTGCCTTCAGCACCAACAAAAATGGCAGGGAGGAACTTGCAGTGGATGAAACTGAAATCTACAAAGGAAGTGGAGGGTTACCATCCTTGCTACACAGCTCAAACATCATGCAGAACTCTAATCGCCTTGAAGACAGTATAGTTGCCGTATATTTCCTGAAGCTGTCAAATATTGGCAGAACAGTGGGTGAGGATAAAAAGTTAAAACATGAACACCAAGAAATGATATACAAACTGCCACCATTACCATATAACCAGTCCTTAAAGCACGCATGGAGAGCAGTTGCTACTTCTCGCTTCCGAGTCTCGTCAAGCTCGGTATCCTTCAACATACGCTTATTCTCCTCCAAGTTTTTGTGCTGAAAGGTCAAGAAGTATGAATTATGATTTTCCAAAAATTTGATGATTCAACTAAAACAGTAAAATATGTATTGGAGTATACTACATAAACGGAGGATCAGTAATCATATTGTGTGCACAAATGTGATGCAAAATGATACAAAAATTAGTTGGTGTTCTAACGCACATTTCTCTGCTGGGATGCCAAATAGGCATCCGGTAAAGGGAATGGATTATCTTTCGTGGACCCGGATTGCTGCCCCTCAAACCAGTTTGGAATCTGTGACAATTGGAGCCATGCATATTAGCGTTTTAAAAGAACAGTGAGGAAAAAAAATCACTTTACCAACAGATTTTGAGCAAATATTCCATGAGCAAATAATAAAGTTCTGCCATAGATACTAACCAGAATTGGAGACATTTAGAAAAGGAATGGGTACTAATGAATTGATAAATAAAACTCGAAGGTCATTGTCGCTACTTTGTAGACATACCAAAAAGTTAGTGAACTGATCAGGGTCTACAGGGATAGCAGACTCAGTTTGAACATCAGACACACCAGCAGGATGTGACAGTGAATCATGTGGGTCAACGACACCAAGAGCTACAGGCGCATCCCATCTGTTGATGGTTGGGTCAATACCAACTTGATTCAGGTGTTCCTCCAGTAGCGAGTAAAAAGTATTGTATGGAGCCACCTGACAAAATCATCAAAAGAAATGGATGGGGAAGTCAAAATTTTCCCCAGAACAATAAGTCATACAGCAAGAAGTATACTGTCCAATCAGCATATAGCATTGAGAAAATGCTTATAAATAGAATGCATACAATGATAAAATGAAGAATACCCTCAATTCTTATGTTCATTTACATTATTAAAAAATGGTTTACCAAGACCTAGTTAACTTAGCAAAATATTTAAGTTCATAATTGACAAACTATTCTTAGAAGAAAACAAAGGCCACCAAGTGGCTAGCAATCTTGACAAAATCTTGACACTACTAAAAAGAGAATGCACTACCTCTAAGACGCACAAGGTATTTTGCAACATAATTAGATGATGGATACAAATCATGTAGTCCACTGGAAGTCGCAACAAAAAATTCAGCTCAGTTTTTATCCAATATGCCAGTCAATTAAGTGATATAAACTACACCAACAATCCCATTTATCACAGAAAGAAAGTAAACCAAGAGTCCTAAAACTCAATTTAACATCTCCAGCACTCAACCACTATATTGAAATTCGCCACAAACTTAAGTTTACTAGTTAATATTTCAAACTTCTCAATTGCACTGAAATTCTCAATCCTGTACACTTATTACACCCTTAAATTCATCGCATGCATTCAGAGAAGGGATTTGAAAAAATTAACTATATTTGCCTACATAACATCCATGACCAATCAATCTAGGCCACTCCAACATGTATTTTGCTAGGTTTTCATGCTTCATGCTTAGATAACAAACTCGGATTACTTAACAAAGTGATAAATGGTTCATTGAGAATCTTCCATAGACATGCATTTGACATGTGATAGAGATAATCCTACGCAAGGTTTTCATGCTTCCCACTTAAATAATGAACTCAAATGACACAACAAAGTAATGTATGGTTCATTAAAAATCTCCCACTAAGATGTCCTATATTTGCAATAATATACTCAATTCTCTTGCATTTAGACCGAAGGAAAAAGCTGCATCAATACTTAGAACTGCTGGTTTAATTGCATTCCACTTGTGGCAGTATAAGATCGATAAAAAATAAAAGAAAAGACTAAAAGCTGACTGAATAATTTCACTTCTAAATCAATAAGAGTTTGCAATGACTATTTGATCCAAGAGTGATCACGGAAAAACCATGCATGTATGAATAAAATAAGGATTTTGGAGACCCAAGGAGTGGGCTGAACCTTTGAGCAGCGGCACAAAAGTAACACAGACCTGCAATTTATGGTTATCCCCAACAAGAAGTGGTGTCTGGTTTACTCCCAAGAAGAATATGCATTCACGACAGTTGGCAATACAAATACGTTTTGCTGCTGCAATCACGTGTACACGTTCACAGTGCTCAATTCTGACTGCCTGCAACAGACATTATAATAATAAATGTCAAATCCAATAATTAGTTTAGAGCATCAAATACACAATTGTAAACCATTTGCAAAATGGATCAATTAACACAAGAAACTGGGGAAACCTAGCTCTCTACTTTATATGTCATTTTAGCTTTTGAAATCATGGAAAGCTTTTTCACTGGCAGTAGAAAGCAGCAAACATCAGTTTCATATTCTTCCTTTTTCATCTTCGAATTGCATGCAAATATTGGTGACTTTTTTATGTACAGCATTTGAGTCATAACTACAGAAGAATATCAATATTGATCATTCCAACATCTATGCCTCAACCCTAGATAAATTGTAATCGGCTATATGAATCCTGTGTGCTCATACTGGTCCATTAGAGACCGCGTAATTTTATTTTATACTCAATTGTTTTTAGGGTGTCAAGTAATAGGAAGAAATGTCTAAACACCATCAAGAATCACAAAGTTCAAAATGCTTTCGTAACTGGTAGCTGAATCCGGCACAGCCTAAATGAAGTTTTTTCGAACCATACAGCTCCAACTGGATCAAATTTAAATAAAACCAAATCTCAGATAAGAATAAGCTCAACTCTTTGATAAGCTCAAACTTCAATGGTAGGAGAAACTACGAATTATATTGTTTCTCCGTCTCCTAATTACTTAGATTTTCAAGTTCAGTACAAAATATGCATATGAAATTAGAAGCCTGCATATCTTTGTCACCAAGCGCATGTGATAAGTAGTGGTGCAAATGCTAGAATATATTCTTTGTAGAAGATGGCACTTGGCCTAATAAGTACCCTTAAGTAGATCGTGCCTTGGCATTGCTAAACAGCAAAACCCCGTATTACAGTACAGTGCAGGCTGATTTTCAAAAGCACACAAATAAGAACACATTTAATTCATATATACACGAGACATTAACAAAAAGTTACAAGGTAATGTAGAACTAAATTTACCTCCTACTAGAATTTCTACAATTTCACTACTAAACGACCAAGAAAGAAGCAAAATCTTCCTAAAGGTTAGCACCTACCTTGCCCACAGCTCCCAGGACAATAGTTGCATCAGAGCATCCATATACTGTCGCATATTTCAAAGGAGCTAAAATATAAATGACTGATTCATGGCAATTGACAACCTGCCAAAAGAGAAAAAGGATTCAATATCAAGAATCAAGTAGAAAGTTCATTACCCCAAAATTTAGATCTGACCGGCCAAGAATTTGTTGGGATACAAGTTAAAACAAGATATGGCAAAAAGAATAAATCAAATCATTTAAACCACAAGAAAAGCTAAAAATGCTAATAATGCAAAATCATTTCATGCTTAATCCAAAAAATTTAGCAACCCATTTTAAGGGCTTGACAAGCTTTTGGAATTTGAGATTATTAAAATATTCAAAGATAAACATCTCAGCATGCTACTGTTAAGTCCCACATCGGTTGGAAATCTAGAAATGGGCAACCGAAAAGGTGCACACAAACTGATCAACAGTTGCAAGTAACGGACACGTCTTTCTGCCAGACAAGATTAGACTTCAATTAGACACTAGAGAGAACCTTATGCCGACCACTTATCCCAAATTGCTTCCTTTCATTTTCCATATTCTTCTGTAATGCATTTCCATGCTAGTCTTAAACACTTTTGAGAACTCGCCCTATACCCGTGATGGACAAAATTCTAGAATCCTTGAATCTCCTTCAGCACAAGTGTGATTCTGCTTTAAACTTGTCAATAAGGAAATAAAAGAACGGCGGTATTCAAGAGATTTTCTGAACCTAGTAATAATAAGTTAGAGACTAAACACACACAAACCAGGGGATGGGATCCCCTCCAGTAGTGTACTGTCCAGTAATGTTCAATGGTTTCTTAAATGCTTGCCACGTGTGCAGATGGAGTTTCAAAGGTTTGGATTTAGTTTGTACTTGTACTTTCTTTTTCTATTTACTCTATCAAACAAAGATATTTAAAAAGTAAAAAATAAAAAATGGCAGGATTTCCTTCACCAACCCAAACCCAACCCCAACCCACGAACTTTGCTCTCTTCTTCTTCAACCTTAGAATTTCATTCGCACACAGACATTGGAGAACTGTTATAAAAAAAAAACCACTACACTTTGTCGTTATTCAAGTTTGAAATACCCAAACTCCCATATTATATTTTTTTAGATTGCCAAGTTTTATTGGACATCCACTTAGAATATAAGAAAATTCAATGGAGTTTTTAGAATAACGCCACTTTGTGAAAGAAGACAAAGATGGAGAAAATGGTGTGGAATTTTCTGCCTTTTTTATTTTTACTTTTTAAAGTATTATATTTGTTTGATAAAGTAAATAGAAAAAGAAAGTACAAGTACAAACTAAATCCAAGCCTTTTAAACTCCATCTGCACACGTGGCAAGCATCTACAATGGTGTACTGTCCAGTAATGTCCAATGGTTTCTTAGATGCTTGCCACGTGTGCAGATGGAGTTTAAAAGGCTTGGATTTAGTTTGTACTTGTACTTTCTTTTTCTATTTACTTTATCAAACAAAGATATTTAAAAAGTAAAAATAAAAGATGGCAGGATTTCCTTCACCAACCCAACCCCAACCCCAACCCCAACCCACGAACTTTGTTCTCTTCTTCTTCAACCTTAGGATTTCATTCGCACACAGACATTGGAGAACTGTTATAAAAATAAACCACTACACTTTGCCGTTATTCAAATTTGAGATACCCAAACTCCCATATTATATTTTTTTAGATTGCCAAGCTTTATTGGACATCCACTTAGAATATAAGAAAATTCAATGGAGTTTTTAGAATAACGCCACTTTGTGAAAGAAGACAAAGATGGAGAAAATGGTGTAGAATTTTCTGCCTTTTTTATTTTTACTTTTTAAAGTATTATATTTGCCATCCCCACAAACCCGAGGCAGTAATAAAACCAAATAAGCTCATAAGAATTATCCTTGCCAATGAGTTCTGCAAAACACAAAGTCCCACATAACATGATGCAATGTGATTATTTCTCCTTGCTGATAACTTTAAATTCTTACCACTTATCAAAGAAAAATAACTTTAAAGTCTTACCATCTCCTATTATTAATGAAATTACGCTATTAATCAAAAAATTTTAATCATCTTGACTTATATGGCATATCCATCTTTAATATAGTAACTCTATGATTTATGTGAGTTGGAACAGACTTACTAATGTTATAAGCCTCTAAATCATATTAGTATATTCATATATCAAGAGTCGTACATGTAAAGACAGTCCATTCTACATTCATAAACTTATAGAATTAAATCCTTCCAGTAATTCTATAATCATGACCATAAAAGCTCCTCCTCTCTATCGTAAAGAACCTAAGTTGAGTTTAAAAGTCAGTTTGACCAATTATATAGTGATATTTTCCCACACTCACAGGAGTTGATTTAAAATGTTCTATTCTGGCCTTTAAACGGGAGAAGATTGCACCATATTAATGAGTTACTAGTTGTCAATAACTTCACAATGTGCGCAACACTATTCTGTGTCTTTCTTGGGAGGACACTGTTCCGACTCTACCAAACTGTGAACAAGTGAGAAAATGCATTACAGACGAATGACCTAAAGGAGCACATTGAGCATAAGCCCATTCCTGCAGACCCCTTCCCGTCGATGTCACTAAGATCTTGTAGAACACTAAGAAACCTTAGCGCACACAACAAGAAAATAGCCGATTTACAAGAGCTCCATACTTTCCTATGAATCATTAAACTCTTTTCCAGAAAAAGAATAACACACAAAATAAAGTTCAAACTTACCTTTACAGAGGAGCCTTTAATATCATTTGGCAGCCTTACATATGATGATTTGGAAATACCTTCAATGAAACTTGGTCCTCGAGAAGTTGACGAACTCTTCACTGAACTTGCAGTGACATCAGCCATTGGTACATCCTGATCAGAGGCACTGCTTGGTCCATTTTCCTTTGCAGAAGCCCTCTCAGTAATTCGTTCCAAAGCAGATGCTATATTTTCTAGAAGCCAGTCATGTACTTGAGCTGCAGGAACAGGAACAGCAGGCATCTCTGGATCTGAATTGGCAAAAAAAGGGGCATTCTGACTCAATGGGATTCTCTCATATCCCTTTTCACCAAAATAGATTAGGAAACCCAGATGCTCCAGTTTCTCCATAGACAAAACCTATGGAGTCAAGTAACTAGATTAGCTTTTCTGCATGCCTTTAAGCCCATACTGTATGAAAACAAACAAGGGCACAAAATGGATGCCAATAGAGGTGAATGGAGCAACAAGGATTTGTCATGGGCATCATCAAGGAACAACTGCTCCTACATTGGACATTTCAGTTTTTGTGCACTACTCATAGTACGTTTTGTATGAATAAAATTTTATTTGTAAAATGAATAAAAACTAAGCAGCATGCCTTCTCGAGTTTACTGTTTACATGAATCAGATTCAGTCAAATCTGATAGGCAACTATCCTAAGCATATAAAATGACAAAAATGGTATGATAAGTTAATAACTCAAAGGAATAAACTTCACAAACCAGTGATTCTTCACCATCCCCTTCCACTGACTCTGCCAAAAGAGAAAGAATGTTCCCCAAGTGTTTCTGTAAATAGGATAATTGATGAGCCTCTTCATCAACCTGTGATGGCATAAACCGCCGACTATTGCTGCGTACGAGCTGCAATTTTTAAGCAAAGTTTTTGGTTAATACATTTTGCCTCAGTCCAAAACAAGTTGGGATTGACTATATGAATCCTCAGTGATCACGTTACTCCATTTAAATTCATCTCACGCGAATACTATATCCAAATTACAAAAAAAAAAAGTATTAGAAGTTCTGCATATTATAAATCTCTAAAAGACTAAACCACTACAGTACTTCACATTACACAATCACTGTCCAAAAAATGTCTAAATTCCAATTTGAATATATAGAATAATCATACAATGGAATGGAATTTCGAAAACACAAGCTCCTGACCTGCAACGGCGAAAGAGCCGATAAGAAACCGTCGAAGGCGGATGTAGAAGGCCAAACATCAGCTACTGCAGCGGAATCCTTATGTCCTTTAGGAAGCAGCCTTTTATAACTCTGAATGTGCAAAAATAACATCAAATCGAACACGTTGACGCCAACGGAGCCGATATCCGATGGCTTAGCGGTGACGATTGGATCAGAATCGGAATGGAGAACGGAGGCAATTGTCTCAAGGACAAGGCGAGAATGCTCATGCGAGATCTGAAGTGCTTCCGCAATTGCTTCGAAATTAGCTCGGTGAGCCGAGCCGGAGGTTAGGGATAATAGCTTATCTCGAATTGGAAGAAGAGTTTGAGTGCCGTCGGTGAAGATGAGTTTAGAGATTGGGAGAAGGCCATGTTGGAATGGTTCTCTTCGTGGATGTATGTAAATTGGGGCCGCTGACGACGCCGTGGACGGCGTCGATGGCGGTGGTTGTTCGTCGGCTTCCGCCATGGCTTGTGAGTGAATGATGGAAATGGAGCTTGAAGAGTTGAAAATGGCAGTGATCAAATCTCAGGAGAAGAATAATTGCGCGCACGGTTGAGAGCCCGGTCCGTGTTCACTTTTGAGCCCGGCCCGATAGGGTGATAGTAATAATTCATAATAAGCGGACAATTTTCGGTAAAAATTGTATGGGGTGTCTTATTTGGTCTTCTATTTTTAATTTGTATCCGCTCTATTTTTTTGTTGAGAAATTTTCATAAAGCAGTATTGTTTAGTGGTTATTAGCTATGTATACATACCATTTGCTATATTACGGCATGTAGATACGTTTTCAGATGTTATAAGATGTATTTAGACTACTGTATTCATGAATACAGTAGGGAAAATAGGCGTGAATCATGGAAGTCCAGCTAATCAGTTGTTGTATTCAACTGTATTCAAGGGATGTATTCTTGAATACAGTAACGTATATTCCTTAAAAAAGGACTTTTCAGCTGTTTTAAAACGGAAAGAAAATCAATTTAGCAGTTAGTCTTCTAATATAACTCAACTAACATAATTATATCGCCCATAATCTGTATTTCTCCCTTCGAAAATCTCAATCCGAGAAGAAAAAAAAAATAGAGTAATCTGTGGAATTTCAATTCTCCCTTCTTTCTTTTCAGTTCCTTTGTTACAGTTCGTACAAAATAATTTTCAACCATTCAAAATCGAGAACAAAAATACGGTATAATTCGAATTTGCATATGGCAGTTTAACATTGTTATTGCGTCATTCTGGAAAGTGGAACAGTGAGAGTAACTACGTTGATTATTCGATTGAGGGAATACTGGTAAAGGAGTATGTGTCGTATAATGATTTGGTTGCGTCAATTTCTAAGCAACTGGACATAGATTTAAGCTCAAAGACCATTAAAATTCAATACAAAGTAGAAGAAAATCGCACGCTAATGGAAATACACAATGATATGGGTTACAGGGTGTATGTAGAGTTGAAAAAATAGAACAGAGAATTCGGGATATATCCTTTGTGCATAACAACAATTGACAAAGAAATTGTAGCCGGAGGTAGTTTAATTCAAAGCGATATTGTCCAAATAGACGAAACAGTTCAAAGTTATAATTTCGATACAGATGAGACACTTGCTATTGATGTTATCAATTCAGGCGAACCAATTGGGGTGTTCGAAATGGACAAGGATTTGATAATTTTAAAAACTAATCAAAGGGAGGTAATGGCTGGACAAGTATATAAGGATAAAGCTACATTGAAAGAGGTGATGGAGCATAACGCTTAGGGGTGAGCATAAAATTCGAAAAATCGAATTCCGAACCGAACCGAATTAATTTGGTATTTCGGTTTCGGTTTTTTCGGTATTTCGGTACATAAATTTTGGTATTTTGGTATTTCAGTTCGGTATCCGGTATTGGGTTTTTGATATATAGTTTTTTTTTTTTAGATGACCGAGAATCTGTCTGGGGCCGATCCTTTGGACCAACCGCAACCTTCGAAACTCGGTGGATAATGGGCCCGCCCCTCTACCCTTCTCCACTTAAATACCAGGTTTTGCTTTGCATGGTGTGGGGGCTTAAACATGTGACCTAAGACACAAATCCACCACCCTTTGCCACTTGAGCTAGGCCTTGGGAGCAAATACCGAAATAGTTTAGTCCAAGCCCAACTTTATTTTTATTTTTTAGCCCAATAACTTTAAGCTCACACCTCAAAAGTCCAAAACTCCTAATTCCCTAATTCCTTACCCTTAGGCTTTAGCAAGGTTCCACCAAGCAGATTAAGAACTTCTAGAAATTTTGGAGCATAGATAAAAAGTGTATACTATATAGGCAGTCAACTATCTTTGGCATTGAGCTTGAATGGACTATTCAACTATCTTTCTTTTTGCTTTAGGATAAAGTATGGCTTTATAGTAGAGTCATAAAAGGAATTGTTTCTTTTTACGTGTAAGTTGTAATACTTAGGTGTAACTTTTTCTCTTGTATTAGCCAATGGTATTATAAGATGCTTCCTTGCATTGCCTCCGTGTTTAGTCAAATGCTAGTAAATAATACTAGTTGTATTGGTTTCAAAAGTTGAAATGTATCTTTTCAACCCTAAGAGCTACAAATTTGAATAGGCACAAGCCTTATAATATAGATTTGGTTTAAACCGAAACCGTATCGAAACCATACCGAACCAAAAAAAGAAATACCGAACCATACCGAAATATTTTGGTACGGTATTTGGTATACACAATTGATAAACCGAATACCGAAATACCAAACCGAAATTCTTAAATACCGAGCCGAAGTACCGAATGCCCACCCCTAATTACGCTATATCTGAAAGGTTTCAATTCTGGGTTGATAGGTCTAGTGCTATCAGGTTTGATTGTTCTTAATTATTCATTTTTCTTTTTGTATATTTTATTCATGGTAGGAGTTGTAAATCGTATGCAGATGTATTTAGGTATATTTATGAATCTTACTTGACCTAAACTATTGTGTGTTTTTTATTTTTTATGTATTAATAATACATGTATTCTTGTGGAGCATTAGGCTGGTACAGAAGATTTATATGTAAATTCAAATTGTATGTAAATGTATTTAGATGTATTTTTGAATTTTTTCCTGACTTTCACTGTTCTGCTTTTTTTTTTTATGTATTAATAATACATGCATTCTTATGGAGCATTACGCTGGTACAGAAGAATTGTATTGTAAATTCAAACTATATGTTGATGTATTTAGGTGTATTTATGAATTTTTAACTGACCTTCACTGGTGTTCTTTTTTAATTTTTTATGTATTAATAATACATGTATTCTTGATAGGCATTACGCTGGTACAGAAGAATTGTATGTAAATTCAAACTGTATGTAACGACCCGACAGGTCATTTTGAGCTCTAGTGCGTCGTTCAGCAGTTTGAAGTCATGAAACACTCCATTTTCAGGTGTTATGACTCGTAGGCATGGTCGGAGTTGAATTTCGGAATGTTCGGACTCAAATTGGAAAGAAAGTTTTCATTTCAGAAGCCTTACGGAGAAATTGACTAAGATTGGAATTTTGAGTAAACGACCTCCCAATCAGGATTTGAAGGTTTCTGCAGGTTCGCATGATGATTTTGGACTTGGGTGTATGTCCGGATCGGGTTTTGGATCACCCGGGATTGTTTCGGCGTATATTGTGGAAGTCAGCATTTTGAAGAAATTTTCTAAGTTTAGCTTGAAGCGCATTTCAGTGATATTGATGTCCATTTGGGATTTCGAGTCTGGGAATATCTCCATATGGTGATTCTGGAGTTGGGAGCGCGATCGGAAGTGAATTCGGGTGTCCGTAGGTCATTTTGAAGTCATTTGGCTAAAGATAGAAATTTGAAGGTTTTTGAGAAATCCGACCGGAAGTGGAAATTTAATATCAGGGTCGAAATGCGATTCTGGAAGTTGGAGCAGGTCTGAAATATCGAATATGACTTGTGTGCAAAATTTGGGGTCAATCAGACGTGATTTGATAGGTTTAGGCATCAGAGGTGGAAGTTTGAAATTTCAAGTTCATAAAGTTTGAGTTTTAATGCGATCCGTGATTTCGGCATTGTTTGATGTGATTTGAGGCCTCGAGCAAGTCCGCATTATGTTTTGGAACAGGTTGGTGTAATTGGACGGGGTCCCGGGGGCCCCGGGTGGATTCCGGGTGGTTAACGGATCAAGTTTGGAGTTTGAATGAGGTTGTTGTCATCTGGTGTGACTGTACCTGCGAGGCTTTGGTCGCAGGTGCGACTTGGGCGCTGCAGGTGCGATATTTGGCTGGCTTGGCTGAGAGCGCAGGTGCGATGCAAATTCTACACCTGCAAAGGCGCAGATGCGGACAGTGTGGCGCAGGTGCAAAGTTTTGCTGGGGCTGATGAAGCCGCAGGTGCGGAAGTTTGGGCGCACCTGCGCTTCATTTGGATCGCAGGTGCGAAAATAGGCCTGGGCAGAATGTTTTTAAAACGAGAATTTTGTCATTTCTTCTCCCATTTTTACTTGGTGTGGGTGATTTTGGAAGGCTTCAAAGGGGGATTTTCATCATGCATTACAAGGTAAGTAAATTCCTCCCATTTTTGAGTTAGATACAAGGATTATACATGAATTTGAACGTGGAAATTAGTAGGGAAATGAGATTTTTGGAAGAAAACCTGAAATGTTATTTTGGATTCCTACCACGACTTTGAGCATGGGATTTAGAGTAAATTATATATTTGAGCTAGTAAGGCTATGGGTAGAGTTTATCTTCGAGAAATTTCGGATTCCAGACACGTGGCCCCGAGGGCATTTTGGTCAATTCACTGGGCGGTGTTGGGAAATTATATAAGTTGAATTGTTGCAAATATTAGAGTATATTTTCATCGCTTTGTCATTATTTGGATAGGTTTGAGGCGTTGTGCATCCATTGGAGTCGTCGGAAGGGCTTGGAAGCCGGTTATGGAATTTCGGAGCGAGGTAAGTCTCCTTTCTAACTTTGTGAGGGGGAATTGTCCCCATAGGTGAACTAAATGAATACATGCTATTACTTGCGGGGGCTACGTATGCACGAGGTAACGGGAGTCCGTGCGTAGCTATTAATATGCTTATGTCCGTGTAGTCTAGGACCCACTAGCATGCCTTATCTGTTGTACTTGTGATCTTGCCAGTAATATTAGACCGCTAATATGATCGAAATAGTAATTGAATACCTAAGAAGACTAGAGTTCATTTTCTTAATCATCTAGAAAGAGAATTGATTCCTCCGTGGATAGTTGTATTCCTGATAAGGTTATATTATTGAATATTATTAAACTTGGACAATGAGTTTCAAAACAAAGATTTAAATGCTATTTTTCGTGTTTCCTAAAGAAGAATTTTACCACTTTCCTGAGTAACAGATTTCTTGATAAAAATGCGGATTTATTATGTGAATATGTGTACATATGAGCACCTGAGTCGCAGGTATGATTCACGAGCAGGTTAGCCTTATTATTATTATCTTGACCGCGTCGCATGACTGATTCGCGAGTGGGTAAATAGATGCGTCTATGGTTCGAGTCGTTCGACCCTCGGTAGTGCACAATTTATTATTGTTGGTCTGTGCCGTTCGACCCTTGGCACTTTGTTGCACATGATAATTGCTACATATTTCCTGTGATTTATACATGTTTATCGGCCTAAGGAAAATCTTAATTGCCAGTTAAAAAGAAGAAGAATTGATGTGTAAAATGTGAAATAAGTCTGATGTTTCTTATCCCTGATTATTTCTTTAAAATTGTCAACTGAAATGACGAAGATTTAAAGTGTTAAATGTGGAAGAAGTTGATATTATTTATTCATGATTTTAATAAATTTCCTATGACATTCATGCTTACTGTCTCAATTGATTATACTAAATTGACCTTTAGCAAGTGTCAAATCTACCTCTCGCCGCTACCTCTCTGAGGTTAGGCGGGATAATTACTGAGTACACGTTGTTTTCGTACTCATGCTACACTTACTGTGCATTTTATTGCACAGGTACTTTCACAGTGATGTGGCTAGTTTGGAGACTTAGGCGAGCTGTATCATCCGGAGGCGATCCGCAGCTGACATAGTCTCCCTCGTACTGTATTCACTTTGTTTTAAATTCCATTGTCCAATTTTTATCTTGGACAATCTTTGTAATGATTTTATAAATTCTTAGAAATTGCTCATGAACTTGTGACACCGGGTTCTGGGATGTGTATGGGATGTATCTTTAAAAAAATTGAATATTAAACTGTCGTATTTACTTAACGGATTTTTGTTTAGTTATTACGTAATAAGTTAAAGGTAATGATTTTAAAAATGTTAAAACATGAATTTATTTCAACTAATTAATGATTGGCTTGCCTAACGATGGTGTACGACGCCATCACGACCTTAATAGATTTTGGATCGTGACAACATGGTATCAGAGCACTAGGTTCCCTTAGGTCTCACGAGTCATGAGAAAGTCCAGTAGAGTCTTGCGGATCGGTACGGAGACGTCTGTACTTATCTTCGAGAGGCTACAGGGTTGTTAGGAGTACTCCCCTTCTTGATTCCTCATCGTGCTATTTGATCCCTTCAAGTCTTATGCCTATGTTTCATCCTACTCAATCTTATACGTCACGAAGCGCTTGCTATGAATCAGGAATTTGGGGAACTGAAATGGTGCAACGGATATGATGTGAGATATTTTCCATGTGTAATTGGTTGGGGCTGTTGTTGTGGCCTTGCAGAAGGATAACGTGTTGTTTCAGCTCAGTAGCTGTGTTTCAAAGAGCCTTAAGGCTATTCTCAGGTAGTGATGATACTTACGATTGCTTATTGCGCGATGTCGGTATGATGATAGAATGCTTGCCCAGATATTGGGGTGATGAATGGCTTGAAGGGAGGTCTTCTCAAGGCGTGATTTCGAGATTTTAGCATTTTAGTTCCGGCAGAGGAAAGGCATTTGGACTATAAATGGTCAGGTTTTGGATTGATAAAGCAGTAATACTTGGTGTTTTCAAGTGAGGTGGGATATTTACCTGTGATGTGATATCGTTGTCATTGATCGACTGGAATGTGTTAAGTCTGTCGCTGTTATGGTTTCTTCGGTTGCATTGGGTTAGAGTGTTGTGAAGTAGTATTGAAGAAGCGGTTGTTAGAGATCGTGGTGCGTAGTGGTTCAGGACTGAATAGTTATTTCTAATGAAGGCAGCTCGAGAAAGATGATTCTCGGAGAGTTTGAAGTCGTGGTGATTTGCTGGTGTAAGAGCTGCAGAGAATGATATTGAATTGGACATCATACAATGAAGGAAGACATGTGAGAAGTGTCAGGCGGCGGATAATTTTCTAAAAGGCCAGGTATAAGGAACGGAGATCAGATAGTTGTTTAAAGGAATGGGATTAACAAGTGGGAGAGTGGTAGCGTAGCATAGGAGTTCAGTGGTAAGACAACTGCCTATCTTGAAGAAAAGTTTGAGAGTTTTAGTGGATGGTGATTAGGTCTACGAGCGTAAGTTGAAATATGGGTTATTTCGGCAGAAGGTTGGATACAACAGTGAGGAGTTGTTAGGAATGAAGAAGGACGCAATGTGGCGATGAATTTGAAGATGTTGTAGCACATTTAATAGACGTCCATGAGGAGCGGACAAACTAGTAAAGTTGGTTGAGGAAGAAGGGCGCAGGATAGGGTAGTGATGCTGTAGAGAGTGTGCAGTACAACGTCGTTGAAAGGCGTCAGTTGGTGATTTCCACAGGTGGGTTATATCCTGTAAGTAGGTTAGCGGTTGTGTGGTTGGCAAGTTTCTGTGAGGGATTCTAGTGGCTATTTGGTAGGAGGCAGAATGTATGAATGATGCTAGAGAATTTGAGTATTTAGGGAATGCGGACAGGGGAATTCGAAAGAATTGGATGGATTGGTTAAGAAAAATCATGTTAACGAAGGAGAAAGGATCTCAGCAGGGTCTAAAGTGGTGCAAGGAGTAGCTTTGGGCTAAGTGGGGGAGTCCCACCACCTGTAGTTGGGTTGCAGGATTGTGTTATCATAGGATTGCGGATTGTCGGTGTGTTGGCAAGTTATTTCAGCTAAGGGGAAAGGAGTAAAATGGTGATCGTGCGTGGAATTTGATGAATGTGTGAAAAATTTGGCCTTGTCGGACCAGGGTTAGGCCTTCAAAGATTCAGAATTTATGCTTAAGGCATATGCGAGTTGTAAGGGTAGTGACTCAGTCATGTACTTCATTGAGAGGATGTTCATGTGCTAGAAGAGCCTTGGAGTTGATTGTATTCGGGGGCTAGTCAGAGTGGGTGACTCTCAATAGCGGTCCTAATAAATTCGAAAGTTAAGAATGCGTTGTTTAAGGGTTTCAAGCAGCATTATGATTAAGAGTCGAGCTTCTGCAGTATAATTCCTGAGAAAGGGAAAATAATTGGAGTGTTCTATGTTATTTTCAGCGTGCAGGATAGTATTGGAGGAATGAGAGAAATAAACTCCGGGTTGTAGAAAGATTATCAGGAGGGTATGGGACGGGTTGCGGGATTTAGGCAACATGGTCTCGTGAATCAAGGTCACTCGGGATGAGTGAGGGTTGAGTTGCTATGAGTTGAAGGAAGTTACTATTATTCCTGAGGCAATTGAAGATGATTAAAAAAAGATAGATTGATTAGCCATGGTTGAAATGGCACATTTACGGAAATGATCAGTTCCTTCTATGTGATTAAGTTATGCATGTGGTTTGTGCGGGTGTATGCGAGGCATGTCGGCCGTCGAAATAGATTTGATTTGGAAGCATTCAAGTATTATGGCCTGTCAGGTGTAGGCGGATCCCGAAAGGCTTATGATGGTTCATACCACTACTTAAGGATTTACATGTATTGTGATTGTGGGAACACTCGTGTGTGGTGGTACTCTTGAATTGAGGTAAGTAAAAGGTTTCTATATGATGAAGTGTTCACCCTATTAGTGGTTCAGAAGTTATGATAGAATTCTGGCGCTATCTCATATTGGCATGTTAGGTGCAGTAAACAGTGTGTAACTAGGAGTAAGAATCGAGATTGCGGTTCGGTGTTAACAAGAATTTCATGAGCTCGGATGAGCAAGAAAAAGTGATTTGCAAGTTCAGAGTGAGCTGGTGTTATCTTCAGTGTCACCTGAGATTGATATTCGGTGGAAGAAGCTTTGTACCCTAGTTATGGGTTCTTGATTTGTTTTACAGCCTTAGTGTGGCCAGTGGTGGATATGCAGATTTGCTACCTTGTGTGGAAGGTCGTGGAGGCGTGACCACGGGAAGATTGTATAAGTGTGACATGTAGTCACTTAATGGGTTGAAGACTTGGACTGAGTATAAAGAAGTGTAATATTGCTTATTTGAGAATTTATGCCTGGAAGGTGTTCGGTTCATTCGGTTGTGGATTGTGGGGTATTTTTCTCGGCTATGATGGTTGTTCTTGCGTATCATGAGAGGAAGTGGGTTAATATGGACCCAGGTAAAAGCTATTAGCATAGTTCGGTGCGAGAAGAATCAACTTGAAGTGTGTGAATGGGATTAAACAGGATTATGGGCTTCATGTGAGGCAGATGTGTTCCTTTCAGTATAGCGCTCCTCAAGGAGGAGTGCTGGAATATCAGGTGTTGTTCCGTCTTCGTCAAATTCATGTGTTATTATTATTGTGCCGTGTGAGTTGTGAAACAGCTTGATAATTTCTTATGTGTTGAGGTCCCGCGTAGTGATGATGTTATGTGAGCAGGATAGCTCTTGAGATCCAGAGTATATATACATATCGCACCTCAGTTGTGCTTGATTTTTGTAGCATATGGCATTATCAGTCTCCCCAGGATGGTATTATGCACTTAGCGTTCTTGTGATCTATATTCAGTATTTTGTGATAGTGAGATATTCAGCTCCGTGTATATCTCCTTATGTGAATTTTATGATGGGATTGGGTGGCACGCCGCCACGGGTATGTTAGTTGGAGCGGGTTTCCCTCCGCACCAGTGTGATATTGAGTACGGTCCCTTATATCTATTTTCTGTGTTTTACTTCCTATTTTCTGAGGAAAGTTCATATTAGTTGCATGAGTTGAGTAGTCCCTTCCTGAGTCATTTCTTATGTATCATGTTCGAGTTAGGGCCTAATGGCGCATGTGGTATCATGTGAGACTGTTGGTCATGTCTGGGGTGATTGGTTGAGTGAACGGTTCATATTGAGAAAGACGAGATTTTTTGGATCAGGGATCTAGTGCGATAAGATTATGTGAAATACATTAAAGGACAGTTACCCTTATTGGCTTGTAATGAGGTGATGATTCTAGTCAAGAGGAGATATTCAATGATTTGTTAACTCTGCAGTTGGTTAGAATTTCTACACATCTCCTCCGTTGCGGTGGTATCGTCAGCATTATAACAGGATGTATGTATATATATTGTAAGGTGCATTGGAAGCATCAGATTCGTGAAATTTTGGCTATTAAGGTTCAGGGAGTGTCATTGTGGTCAGATGATGAATTATGCAGTGCATGTGCTAATTCATTAAGGGTATGCAGTCATGTTCTGGTATATCGTGTGGTAGTTGATACGGTGTTTATATATTAGAACTAAGCCTGACAGAGAAATTTCAGGAGTTGGAACTGGATTTTGAGCCTATAATATGGATAAAAGAAGAAATCTTCATATTTGATCAAGCTAATGCACTCAACTGGGTTGTGGTAGCACGGGCAGGTGCACGAGGTGTTAAAAAATGATTTTAGATAACTCCAGAGCAGTTCTTAGCACGTTCGAGGATGAACATCTGTTTAAGTGGGGGAGAATGTAACGATCCAACTGGTCGTTTTGAGCTCTAGCGCGTCGTTCAGCAGTTTGAAGTCATGAGCAGCTCCATTTCCAGGTATTATGACTCGTAGGCATGGTCGGAGTTGGATTTTGGGAAGTTCGAAAAATTGGAAAGAAAATTCTCATTTCAGAAGCCTTACGTTGGAGAAAGTGACTAAGATTGGAATTCTGAGTAAATGACCTCCGAATCAGGATTTGAAGGTTCCTGCAGTTTTGTATGATGATTTCAGAATTGGGCGTATGTCCGAATCGGGTTTTGGATAACCCGGAAGTGTTTCGGCATATATTGTGGAAGTCAGCATTTTGAAGAAATTTCCTAAGTTTGGCTTGAAGCGCATTTCAGTGATATTGATGTCCGTTTGGGATTCCGAGTCTGGGAATAGCTCTGTCTGGTGATTCTGGAGTTGGGAGCGTGATCAGAAGTGAATTCGGGTGTCCGTAGGTCATTTTGAAGTCATTTGGCTAAAGATAGAAATTTAAAGGTTTTTGAGAAATCCGACCGGAAGTGGAAATTTTTATATCGGGGTCGGAATGTGATTCCAGAAGTTGGAGCAGGTCCGTAATGTCGAATATGACTTGTGTGCAAAATTTGGGGTCAATCGAACATGATTTGATAGGTTTCGGCATCGGAGGTGGAAGTTTGAAATTTCAAGTACATATAGTTTGAGTTTTAGTACGATTCGTGATTTCGTCGTTGTTTGATGTGATTTGAGGCCTTGACCAAGTCCGCATTATGTTTTGGAACAGGTTGGTGTAATTGGACGGGGTCCTGGGGGCCCCGGGTGGTTAACGAATCAAGTTTGGAGTTTGAAGAAGGCTGAGGTTGCTGTCATCTGGTGTGACCGCACCTGTGAGGCTTTGGTCGCAGGTGCGGCTTGGGCGCCGCAGGTGCGATATTTGGCTGGCTTGGTTGGGTGCGCAGGTGCGATGCAAATTCTGCACATGCGAAGGCGCAGATACGGACAGTGTGGCGCATGTGCAAAGTTTTGCTGGGGTTGATGAAGCCGAAGGTGCGGAAGTTTGGGCGCACCTGCGGAAGAGCAGGTGCGAGATTTGGATCGCAGGTGCGAAAATAGGCCTGGGCAGAATGTTTTTAAAATGAGAATTTTGTCATTTCTTCTCCCATTTTTACTTGGTGTGGGCGATTTTGGAAGGCTTCAAAGGGGGATTTTCATCA
This sequence comes from Nicotiana paniculata, assembly GCA_005239505.1. Classification (NCBI taxonomy): domain Eukaryota; kingdom Viridiplantae; phylum Streptophyta; class Magnoliopsida; order Solanales; family Solanaceae; genus Nicotiana; species Nicotiana paniculata. The sequence continues at coordinate 383 of MDKI01017083.1, read as the reverse complement.
TGCATTACATGGTAAGTAAATTCCTCCCATTTTTGAGTTAGATACAAGGATTATACGTGAATTTGAACATGGAAATTAGTAGGGAAATGGGATTTTTGGAAGAAAACCTAGAAATGTTATTTTGGATTCCTACCACGAATTTGAGCATGGGATTTAGAGTAAATTAAATATTTGAGCTAGTAGGGATATGGGTAGAGTTTATCTTCGAGAAATTTCGTATTCCAGGAACGTGGGCCCGAGGGCATTTTGGTCAATTCACTGAGCGGAGTTGGGAAATTATATAATTTTAATTTTTGTAAATATTAGAGTATATTTTCATCGGTTTGTCGTTATTTGGATAGTTTTGGGGCGTTGTGCGTCCATTGGAGTCGTCGGAAGGGCTT
>ML349241.1:0-33873 GCA_005239505.1 Nicotiana paniculata | reverse complement strand
TTCAATTCCAGTGACACATGCTCATATTCAGACTGATAAAAGAAACTATAGATTAGGCCTAGAATACAAAATTAAAACACCAAGTATTCACTTTTGACAATCTGCATCCTTGAAAATAGGGTGGTTTACTTGTACACAATTTGGCAAATCTTTGTATGTATATGAGTGTAATTTTTTTTATCAAAAAATGATGACTGAAAATAACACTAAAACGCAGATTCCGGTTATATTTTGTGCAAACGTTCCTATTATGCTTATCCCTAGTGATGTTAGTTCAAATTATACATGTCCCTTCTTGTTAATTAGACACAATTAGGATTGGCCAAAAGAGTGGAAATAATTTGGGACTAAAATATGGCCATAGCCCGAAACATGTTATCTTTAGGCTATTGGACATTATTTCAGCCAATTCTTAGGTAGAATGAATACTTTTAGTTTGAACTTGATAAAAATTGAGTATTACCTCAAATTACCTTAACCTACACTCGGGAGTGGCAACTCATGCCCCCGACCCTCACTCCAAACAACTAATAAAACGCATATAGCAACCACGGGTGCATCTCATGTGACGTGATTGCCATGTGTTCAAAAACAACAAGTGTACGCCATTGTAAATTTTCCAAGATAAATCCATAAACGTCCTAATTAATTTTAAAACAAAAAATGTTATTTCAAATAGAAAAACCTGAAGAATAATCAAACATCGCCTCAAATAGGCACTTTAAAACTGTCATGACCATAGTCTTGACTACCTAATCTACACTCGGGTGCGACAACTCATGTCCCCGTCTTCAACTTCAAATTTTAATAACAATCACATGGTGTAATTGCGGGTTCATTTCATGCGGAGCAGTTATAGTGTGTCCAAAAACAAACAAGTGCACGCCATCGTGACTTGTTTCAAGATAAATCCATAAAAGAAGCCAAAAAATTGAAAACAAAAAGGCTAAAAATCACAATAGGTTTAAAACATATAAATAATCAGATAATTAGGCCAAATATTAATAGTTAAGCGACCGTACTAGAACCACGGAACTCGGGAATACCTAACACCTTCTCCCGGGTTAACAGAATTCCTTACTTGGATTTCTGGTCGTAGACAACTTAAAACTGAGTCAAAATTTCCTCGGTGTCGGATTTCAATAAATAAATGGTGTCCCGGAACACCGTAAAAATCTGGGTGGTGACTCTTAAATTAATAAATAATTCCAAATTCGATTATGTCACTTAAATTGGAAAAACTCCCTTATCCCACCCTTACCGGAGGAAAAAGGAGGTGTGACAATGTCTATTGTTGATACCCATTTTTTCCCTATATTATTTTCAAAACGCATATCTATCTTCCAAAATAGTACATGAGCATCAACTAATATTCTTTCCATATGCATTTTTTCTAAGAATTTTATTAATTTATCCCAGTATTTTTGCTATATAAATAATTACTAATTGCATCACGAATGGCTTTATAAAATTTTATTGCTTAATTTTACCATTTATATTCATACTAAGCTTTAATTATTTCATAAATAGCCACATTTACATTTTGGGATTATAATTGCAATAACTTTGCAATAATAGCCCATGTATGTATTATTACATTATTTCACCAGAAAAATAGCTTTTTATATTTTTATAATATTGAGTAATTATTTTAAATCATTTTTATGCATGAAAATAAATTTTTTATTATTTGTTAATTATTTTTACAAATTATTTTATTAATTAGTAGGGTATTTAACAAATAGCCCCTTTCAGTTAGTTTTAACTCAATTACACCAGCCCAAATATTTTAAATCCTAGCCCAAATCCGCCCAAGCCCAATTCTTTATCTTATCCGCCCACTATCGAGATCAAATCTTGGCCATTGATCTCAAGGAGATCAATAGTCCAGGATTTAGTTTCTTTTTTTAATTAACCACCCCTCAAAAGCCTATCTCATTTCTATTTTCCGCCGCCTTCGTTCTCTCTACCCCCCCCCCTTCTCTCTCAGACGCTTCCCCTGAAACCTAGCCGCTGTCACCGGAAAACCACACTTTCATGGGGTTTCTTTGTAATTTTCGGCCCTTGCCGGCCTTCTACATCTTCTGTTTGTTCGATTACGTCGGTTTATGAATGAATCTCGAAGAGATTCAACCTGAATTTTTGTTCAAAACCTTTTCACAGACCTGTCTATGGCCATCTCCGTTTGCGAGTATTATTTTCTTCCTGTTTATGGTTCGAATCTATGGTTTTAAACCAGGTCTCTGCCATCTCTGCCATTTTTCTTAAACCCTAATCTTATGCTACTTGAATCTGTTCAGATCCTTGTAGATCTGAAACATTTTAAAGGTTATTTGGTATTTTTCTTTGAAAAATCTTCTGTTTTCTTTATTACTATTCGATTTTAGTGTTTTTCTAAAAATAGGGTTTCTTCCTAAGTTCTCTTCAAACAATTTTCAAACTTCCAACTGTTTGAATCTAATTATTCTTTACTGGTTTGACTAATTTTGTGTATATGCTTTAAACCCTAGGTCTTTCTGTTTATTGCACTGATTACTTCCATCTTTTTCCCGTTATTTGTTTATCTATGTCAATCAAATATATTGAATGATTTTACTTAGGGTTCGAAGGATATTGTGGTTAAAAATGGTGCTCTGTGATTTTACCTATTTTCCTTATTTGTGACTTTGATTAGTACTACTTGCCTTAATTAGACTATTAGTCTGATTTAGGGATTTAATTGACTCCTATATGGTATATGATATATTTCTTACCTTATTTGAACCCTAATATATACTGTTAATTGAATCTCCCTATTCTAAGGGGTCTCTCCCAGATTTTCTGTATGAATTGATTGGGTTAATTCCCCAATTAACTGATTGATTTATTTGATTACCCTGTTTTTTGAACTCTGATTTATTCTTTACCTTATTTGTTTACCTTACTAAGTGTTATATAAACTATAATTCTCACTTCTTTAACACACGAACACAATCAGAAAGAAATTCACACACACACACACACACAAACTTTGCTCGTATTCAAACCTTTATGTTACTTGTGTTTCCTACATTGTCTAGCCGGCTGAAAGCCAAGGCTAGACCACTGAGTTCTACATACTTTCATCTTATATTTTTCTATCTTTAACTGGTATGTCTCCACTCATATTGTCATTCATTACGCTATGAAGATTAAACCTATGTGCTTGCATGTCTATTGCTTTGCTAATGTATTTGGACATATGTCTTTCCTGTTTATTGCTTTTAATCAATATGTTTACTTATGTATTTAAACTTCAATCTTTCACGTTTATTGCTTTTAATCAGTATGTCCACTTTTGTATTTACACTTCAATCTTACCTGCTTATTGCTTTTAATCAGTATGTTCACTTCTGTATTTAAACTTCTATATTTCTTGTTTATTGCTTTCAATCAGTATGTTTACTTCTGTATTTGAACTTTTATCTCTCCTGTTTACTGACCTCAATTAGTATGACCACTTCTATGTAGTTTAATCCATGTCTCTTCTGTGTATTGATTTCAATTAGCATGACTACATGTGTCTTCCATGTTTATTGATCTTGGTTAACCTGAGTACTTCTATGGAGCCAGACTCTTATGACTTTCCTGTCTACATCAACATGACTACTTCTGTTGCTATGTGTCATCCAGTGTTATGTAATCTTGAAATTTAACTTATGTGCTTCCTATTTTTGTGGCTCTTGATCATCATTTCTATCCCTGTTGTTATGTCCTATTCAGTGTTATGGAATTTGTTTGTCATAAAATGTTGACTTGCTTTGTGTTAGTTAGCATGCTTTCATTCTTGACCATTTTTTTATGTGTTCCTGATTAAGGACTTCTATGTTCCTAATCCCTGCTACCCTTCTTTGTGTAGTTGTCTGTTCCCAGCATGCTATATGCCCCACCTAGTGATAATTAATGAACTAAATTGAATCTAGGCAATGTGAAACTTTTCTTAAAGTGGTTATGACCCTGTATGTATCCCTTGTTTGATTTCAGGAAGTCTTTGTTTGAACTCAGAGTGCTGCAATGACTCTGTTTATTCTTATTTTACTTCAAAACTATTTTCTTAAAACTATCCCCTATTTTTCATATATTATTTCAACTCCTACTCTTAGACACTTAGGATCCTGCCCCTCCAGTGTGAGCACTGCCTAGGAGTCCATGAGACTCCTCTGAACTATGACACACTTGGGCTGGCCTTTCCAAATTTGTTCAAATAACTGTCTTCTTTAAAGGGTTTCTGGTGTGAGCATTGCCCGGGTCCCTGAGGCCATTGGGAACTTTGACACACCAGGATACCATTTTGGGCACTATGAGATATTGTCATGCTTCAGACTTGGTTGAAGGCCTGGTTTCCCAGGTTTCATTTTGGGCCTATCCAGGATCCCTGTAGTATAGTAATTTCATTCTGTAATTTATTTATATCTGGTGTGTAATAATAATTCTTGTAAAAAACAGATATTGGGGTTAATAGTAAAACAGGAGGGACTTTTATATACATTTTGTGGGAATCGGGTAGAAACCATGCCTATATGACTGTTGTGATGGTATTTATTTGCATTAGAAACCATGTTCACATGGTTTATCTCACTATTTCAAATTTGCATCATAGAAATCATGTTTCTAGGTCATTGAACTGTTCTGCATTTAATCATGTTCTTCAATATTCATATGTGCACTAGAAATCATGTCCCTAGGAATTCCCTTGTCGAGTTTGCTTGAAAACTGGCTAATAACTTTATTCACATAAATACCATGCTCATAGGAAAATATGTATCATTGCTTAGTCATCATGCCTATAGGAAAGTCTGCATAAAATCAGTTTCACCACTTAACAATCCTGCATATAGAGAGTAAGTATAAAAACACTCCTAACACTTAGACATCATGCTTGTAGAGATAAATACGTAAAATCAATTTCCGTGTTTATGCTTGTGATCATTCTCATCACATAGACAACATGCCTATATGGTCTAAACAGATAAAAATCTGCATGTTTAAAATCAATCATTGGTTTAGAATTATGTTCAGGATTAACGTCTAGATGACATGTTTATGGGATACTGCTGATCCACACCTAGGCAAGCCTGTAGGACAACTAAAATTCTGAAGTTTAAAACTATGTTTTGTTTGATTGCTTATAAACTGCCCAGATTCAAGAAGTGATAAAATTAGTTGGCAAACCGATTAGGGATTCACTGTCTCGCCTTAACAAAATGCTGCATATTCTGCTATGTGCTCACCCAGATATCCTGGTATAGGACTTTAAAGCGTTTAAAACCATTGTTTGAGGCGTGCAATTGTTTGCTTATCTGTGGAGGTAAATGTGAGCCTTTAACTGCTCTTTTTATGTGACAGTCCTACCTGTTTTGATTGACGCCTAGTTTTCTCCTTTTAACACTATAGGTGAGTCTAGAACCACTTTGAATAGAGGTCCTAAACACCTCCAGGACCATAGGTAAGGGACGGGTAATGCACGCATAGAGTATGTATTCAATTAGAATCTCTTAGATAACAATCAAGGGGAGGGTAATTGGGTAGTAAAGGATATGATGACTTGTGCGCTAATGCTATGCGTAAAATCTCTATCTGAGGAAAGTTTACCGAGTATTGCACAGAAGTGATCCTATAGGCTAATAAGCCTAGGACCCCTTTAATTCCCATTTTTCCAAAATGATCCCTATTTTTTAAAATTGTTTTATGACTAATTCACTTAAAATGAGCTTGGCCGAGACCCACCGTTGTTGATCTCGAGGGGTGAACACCTTCCTCTCAAGGTAATTTCAAGCCCTTACCCAATCTCTGGTAATGTAAACTGGTTTATGAGTTATTTGCATTAGGTGCCCTAATGCAACTTAAATCCGTTAGGTGGCGACTCTTCAAATTCCACAACCTTTCCCAAAGGGAAATGAGTTGTCCCAAAAATGTCGAAACCTAGACTCCGCGAGGAAAAAGGGGGCGCAACAGCATGGGGACTCGGCTGGGGATAGACAGGCTCTTACCATGACAAATTTGTTTTTGAATTAGTATAAGCGTGCTTTATTCTCTTAATACATGTGCGCCCTTTCTCTTTCCCTTTATGTGAACTTAACTGCCTATTTTCCAATATTTATGATTTTTCTACGAAAACTGACTAGTCTCTTTGTTTTCTTTCTTAACTGTCTTTCAATTATCAAATACCGCATTTTTTATTCTAACGTGAAAATAAGTGACAATATGTTATTTACTGTTGCATAAATCATGCTCAACATCATATTCCACTCGTGTATAATCAATCCTTTAGTAATGTTTGATAAGTGGTTGCGCTCTTCCTATATATCACCCTTTAAATTCGGAACGGCTTATTTGCGGTAAAACTAGTCGATCAGTGGGGTAATCGACGGTTCTGTGTCTTTCCCCCTCAAGTTGTCCGCTTCAGGGTACCAACCTAGACCACTATAGCCAGCTTACTCTGATTATAATTGTACATGCATCATGGTCAAACCTAGCCGGGTTAATATGTTGTCCACATAATGACCCTTTAAGACAAGCCTTATCCAAAAGTCCACTTGGGTTTCCAATCCCAATCGACGCAACCACTTTTTGTGCAATAATTTTGGAGACTAAATTCCAATATGCTAATCATGGATGTATAAATAGTCAAATCAGTAGGGGGGAAAGGGCCTAACCTTTTTGTTTTGCAGAAAATGAGGCACGAGGTCCCTAGGTTCGGCATGGTCTGCAATATACCACCACTGCTACTGATCAGATCCAGTGGATGTTTGAATGGTTCCCTACTGAAGAGTTCATCATCAGGCCTAGGGACGCTCCTCACTTAGTATTGATCAAGTTAAGGGGGATATACCCCTATGTTCCCATCAGGGTTATGAGACAAGCGGGCAGGAAGCAGGTCGTACCGCGGGTTGTGAAGATGAGTCATTTCCGGGCAGATTTTTAGGATGAAGACATCCCTTACAGGTTTTAAGATCAACATATGTGGCACTTGAAGATTTTTGTGGAGAAGAACACCATCGATTCAGACAGGTATCATGCGGGACATGCACCTTTCTACCCGGCGTGGTTAGAGGAAATCCTAGATGGTATAGTGGAGCCAGGAATCGGTCGAGGAAACAAGGTCATAGATGAAGATGATGAGACCCAATTATAATACAACAAATTGTGCAAGAGGATTCATGACTCCGAGTCCAAACATCAGGAGATACATGAGACAAACATGAGACTGATTAATGAATTGAGGGAGATAGCTATCACCTCCAATGAAAGGGTAGAATAACTGGAGCAGGGTTTGATGGAACTAAAAGAAAAGATAATAAAGAGGGTTCACGATTGCCAGAATGCTGAAGGAAGCGAGGGAGGAAATCTAGCAAGAGCCTACCTGCTACTAGGCCTGCGCGAACTGGGGAACCTGGCCGATAGAGTTAGGAAGATCAAGCCAGTGGAAGGTCTTTCTGGGACCAAGTAGATTAGATTTATTGCTTTTCCAAAATGTAATAAGGCCAAGTGCCAGTAGTGACTTATCTTTTATTATCTTAGTATCATTTTGGGATTCGCCTGTTTCCACATTAATGAAATAAGGCATTTATTGGCACTTAAGTTCTCCAAAACAACTTGTCTCTAGGACTACCTCGGGCACAATGAGGTTCCTAAATTAGGACGCGAATTAACATTTTCGCAATGTGTGTTTAAATGTTGCAAATAATCTTTTCAGAACTCTTACTGACTTGGCTAACTTTTGTTTTTTTATTTATTTGATTATTCTCATTCCCCAAAGGTTGTTCACGCATATTGACATCATCAACTTATCAGATCCAGAGGCCCTCCACCTTCGCCTCCTCCAAGTGTATCGAAAATGGACTGTTGTGTAATTGTTGAGGAGGAGGAGGGGTAAGAGAAGGAGGAAGGCCCTACCATCCGAGTTGTGGAGAAAGGAACATTCCTCAAGAATTGGACTGTCAGACCATCCAAGGCCCGACGAGTCCCGGGGTAGCAAGGCTGAACAACATTGTTTATTTTGTTTTCTAAAAAAATGATTTCCCTTTTGGCATTTTGTTTTAAATAATATTTCCAATTTCCAAAAACGTTGTTTAAATTATTTAAAATTGCATTTATTTGACGCTTTCAATTAATTGATGTTTATTATTACCACTTTTCTCTCATATCTTTATCCATACAACATTACTATTTCCTATTTTGATGAACCGGCAACTTTGACATGTAATGAGGCAACACAACAAAAGGATAGTGCTTTGGAATAAGAGGATGTCATACCTGAGGAGATCGTCAGAGAAGTAAAGGAATTTGAGTACAAGCTTAAATCCAACCTGGACGAAACTACGATAATTAACTTGGGAGATTCTGAGACTATCAAGGAGGCCCGCATCAGCACTCACCTGTCGCCGTCAGAGAAAGAAGAGTTCATCCAATTCTTGAAAGAGTATGAGGATATCTTTGCATGGTCATACGAAAATATGATCGGATTAAGTACATCCATTGCGGCCCACAAGTTGCCTACAAACCCAATGTGTCCACCAGTGAAACGGATACTCAGGAAGTTCAAGCCAGATATGAGCCTGAAAATCAAGGAGGAAGTTACTAAGCAGATCAAAGCCAAGGTTCTCAGAGTAGTAGAACACCCAACTTGGTTATCCAACACTGTGCCAGTTCTGAAGAAGGACGGTAAAGTTAGAGTTTGTGTCGATTATCGGGATATCAACAGAGCCAGCACCATACAACAAGCCGAGCTCAGTGACACAAAATGGATAAGGAGCCGCCATGAGAAACTAGCCCTTATAGACGGAAAAAGGATGAACGTTGTATGTCATGGACAACTTTATTAGAAGAGAATGTCCAGAGCTTTCAACAAAAGAGTCAAGTCGAGACAGTTCACACCGGGGTAGCTGGTGTTGAAGAAGATCTTCCCGCACCAAGATGAAGCTAAATGGAAGTTTTCTCCCAACTGGTAGGGTCCTTACATGGTTCATAGGGTACTAATGGGAGGAGCACTCATACTCACAGAAATGGACGGAGAAATCTGGCCAAAGCCAATCAATTCAGATGCAATCAAGCAATACTATGTGTAAACTGTTTATGTTTTCCGCATATGATGTAAATTGAACTACGCTCGACCTGATTCCCGATTAAGAGGGGATACGTAGGCAGCCATGTTGGTTCGATCACAATTCAATAAAATTTCTATTTTTCCTCACAATAAAAAACTGGGGCAAAATTTGAGGAGGACCCTCAAAATGCCGAGGCAAGTTCAGCCGATCGCTGGATATGGAGCAGTCAGAAGTGTTGTCCATTCAACTGGGGCAGAATTTTGAGGAGGACCATCAAAATTCTACAGTAAAAGAAGTCACAATGTCTCTGATCGTCTTTATAGTCACTGGCTCATCTAACTCATTTCTAAAATTATATTTTTACTATATCTTTGCAAACTATGCACGCCTGTTTTTGAAATAAATTCGGTTTAGAAAATGTTGCCCCGATGATTTGAACAGGATCTTCAGGCATAGAAAATCACATCAAGCAAGCCAACGGAGGCACGAACTGACCTCCCACCTACAGAACTCGCGATTTTTCTTTGGATGTAGGAGGAAGGAATACGCACACCCTGGAATCACAGTCATCATAACAACAAAGATGTCGAAACCATTTACAGCTAAGAAATACTTTTCTATCATCTATTATTTGTTCACTCCATGAGACTAAGCTCTGTCTCAATCTTGCATGATGTTAAGCCATGCCTCCATATTTGCATAAGGCTAAGCATTTCCTTCACCTTGCACGTGACTAAGCCATATCCCAAATTCTGTATGACGCTAATCCTTGCCTCTCCATTTGCATAAGGCTAAGCACTACCTTCAATTTGCATGGGACTAAGCCCTGTCTCGGAATTCTGCATGAGACTAAGCTCTGTCTCAATATTGTATGAGGCTAATCCCTACCTCCATGTTTGCACAAGGCTAAGCCTAGCCTTTTATTTACATGAGACTAAGCCCAGTCTTAATTTTTCATGGGACTAAGCCCTGTATCGAATCTTGCATGATGCTAAGCGCTGCCTCCATATTTGCACAAGGCTAAGCATTGCCTTTTACTTACATGGGACTAAGCCTTGTCCCAATCTTGCATGAGGCTAATACCTGCCTCCATATTTTCATGAGGCTAAGCCTTGCCTACGTATTTGCATAAGGCTAAGCACTGCCTTCAATTTGCATGGGACTAAGCCATGTCCCAAATTCTGCATGAGACTAAGCTTAGTCTCAATCTTGCATGAGGCTAAGACCTGCTCCATATTTGCACAAGGCTAAGCATTGCCTTTTATGTCACGAGCCAAATCCTAATATAGGTCGTGATGGCTGCCAACATCGGTGTTAGGCAAGCCAACACGATTCTCCTAGCATGTCTAGTTTATTTTTATAAAAACATTTCCAACAGTTACTAAGATTTTAGCCACTAAGCATGGAAAACGCATAATAGTAAGGGAGATTAAATCGCAATGATCTAGAAGTAAATTCAATAATTAATACATCTCCAAAATAATAGTCTACCAATGTATGTGCCAGGAACTAGTGTCACATGTTTAAAGGCATCTAGTAGAAGAAATCAAAAGAATATGTAATATCCTACTGTCTGAAAGGATATAGACAGAATAGCAAGAAAAAAGAAGAAGACTCAAAAGTGATGTTGAACACCATCAAGGAAAGCAACTAACCATGAAGCCTCTAACCTCGTGAACTTATCAGCGGGCTCCGGACTGATAACCAGATGCACCTGCCTCACAACCTGTACAATTAAGTACAGAAGCATAGCATGAGTACATAAACATTATGTACCCAGTAAGTATCCAATCTAATCTCGAAGAAGTAGTGACGAGAGGTCGACTTGACAATTACTAGGGCCAAAACAATCTATTTAAGTGTAAGGCTAAGCATGAATATCAAAGATGAATAACAACAAAAAAAACAATAAATGACAAGGTTTTCCACAAGTACATTCACATGCTAAATTCCTATCAGACAAATTACCAATTTATTTTCCAGGATATTTAACGATTAAACGATCACAGAATAATACCAAACAAATAACAAGTGCAAAACATGCCGTGGGCGTACGGCCGATGTAACGTATAATATATGTGCAGTTCCGAAGGGTCGAATGGCGCGAACCATAGATGCATCTATTACCCCGCTCTCTTACATGCGACTGATTCGGGTTCAACACGAAAAATGTGCTGGACATATTTTACATCAAGAAAATCAATAAGAAATCCACTGAAACCTTTCGTGAGTATGCCACTCGTTGGAGGTTAGAAGCGGCCAAGGTTAGGCCCGCATTAGATGAAGAACATATGAACAAATTCTTCGTCAGGGCACATGAACTGCAATATTATGAAAGACTGATGGTAATTGAAAATCACAAGTTCTCTAACATCATCAAGATGGGTGAAAGGATTGAAGAAGGCATCAAGAGTGAGATGGGTCACAAATTTTGAAGCACTACAAGCTACCAACAAAGCACTGCAGTCCGATGGTATATCCAAGAAGAAAGACGTGGGAGTAGTAATGGTTGCACAGGGACCCAAATCCCCACTGACATATCGAACCTCTCCACTTGCATACCAAGAACCTCCACCTACATATCAACCGTCACCTCCACCTACATATCAACTGTCACCTCCACTTACATATCAACCCACATCTCCAAGATATTCCCAACAAGCCACTGCCTATCATACATACAACTCCCAACCGTCTCACTTTCAGACACCTCCAGCTCGCCAAAAGTTCCCAAGACCTCGACCCAACTTTGGCCGCAGGCCACCTAAATAATATACCGCCATTGTCGAGCCATTGACCATATGAAAGGTTGAAAGGTATTGGTTACATTACCTCTATATCTGCAGTGCCCACAGAGAATCCAACAAAACCTGTGCATACCATTCCAGCATGAAAAGACATACCATCGATGAATGTCGCTCGTTGAAGGATAAGATCCAGGCTCTGATCAACAATAAAATCATCCAGACAAAGGAAGCTGCTCCTAATGTCCGCAATAACCCCCTCCTAGATCATAGGGGTAGAGGTGTCAATGTGATAGAAATAGATGAAGAATGGGACCCAGAAGGGTCAATCGGGTTAATCAAAGAAGGTGATGACCCCAAGAAGCCATCAGTTACACTCAATACCATCATAGTGCAGACACATCCGTCAGGAGAGGCTGAGGTGACTACATCAATCCCGTTCGAGTTTGAGATATCACCGCCTACAGATACGCCCGCACCATTTGAGGTTGAAATAGCACCACCTGCAGTGACTCTTGTTCCATTCGAAGTAAAGGTAGCCACACCAATTACAGTGACGGTATCAACTACGCCGCCTTTCAACACTAATGTCGTGCCCTGGGATTACGTAGCTGAAGCTAGAAGGAACAAAAAGGTCAAGGTAGAAGAAGATGATGATGCACAAGGGATGACCAGGACTGGAAGGGTCTACACACCTGAACACTTGGGAGAATCTAGCAAAAAGACTTCTAACGGACCTCCTGTCATTGAGATAGGACCAGATGACCTCTGAAGGAAGGTATAAGCCAGGGAATACTCGATCATAGATCATCTGAATAAGACTCCGGCCCAGATATCCATATTATCATTGCTGCAGAATTCAGAAGCACATAGGAATGATCTGATGAAAGTGTTGAATGAAGCTTATGTACCTAACAACATCACAAGCGGAGAGATGGATAACATGGTGGTGTAGGTATTAGAAAGTCACAAGATTACTTTCCATGAGGATGAATTACCACCGGAATGTTTAAGTCACAACAGGGCACTGCACATTACCGTGCAATGTGAAGATCACTTCATTACCAGGGTTTTGATTGATGGAGGGTCCAGCCTTAACATTTGCCCATTGACAACACTGAAGAGGTTGGGCAAGGGACTGTACGAAATACGAGAAGGATCTATGAATGTAAAAGCTTTTGATGGGTCTCAAAGGTCCACCATTAGAGAAATCAGTCTCTGTTTGTAGATGGGGCCAACATGTTTTGAGGTTGAATTTCAGGTGTTAGATATGTCTGCATCCCATAATCTGTAACTAGGAAGACCATGGATACATGTCGCTGGGGATGTGGCCTCAACTTTGCATCAGGCGGTAAAATTCAAGTGGAATCATTAGGAAGTAATTATCCATGGGGATGGGAGAAACCCCATCTACAGTCGCCAGACTATCCCGGTAATTGAAGGTAGAAGAAGGCTTGGTGGATAAACTTACCACCAGATCGAATGGGTCAACAAAATAGACAAGGATAAGTGGTGGAGTAGTAAGATTGAAAGAATAATGAATTGGAGCGGATACGAACCCGGAAAGTGTCTCGGGTAAGAATCTTCAAGGCATTTTCAGTCCAAAAGATGATTTCCCTCTTCCCAAACATACACATCCTAATCGACAATTGTGCCAAACATGAGCTCTAGTCATTTGTGGATTGCTTCACTGGTTACCATCAGATATGGATGGACGAGGAGGACGCTGAGAAAATGGCTTTCATGATGCCATGGGGAGTATACTGTTATAAGATGATGCCATTCGGCCTAAAGAATGTTGGGGACACTTACATTAGGGCTATTACTACTATCTTCCATGACATGCTACATAAGGAGATCGAGGTATATGTGGCCGACGTCATCATCAATTCTAAGAAAGACACAAATCATATAGTAGATTTGAGGAAGTTCTTCAACAGATTGCGAAAATACAACTTGAAATTAAACCCTGCAAAATGTGCATTCGGGGTTCCTGCCGAAAAATTTCTTGGGTTCATTGCCAGCCGCCGAGGAATAGAACTGGATCCATCTAAAGTCAAAGACATCTAGGAGCTTCGACCACCAAAACACAAGAAGGATGTAATGAGTTTTCTGGGATGGCTAAATTACATCAGCCGGTTCATAGCCCAGTCCGCAGTCATATGTGAAATAATATTCAAGATGTTAAAGAAAGAAGTTGCAACCAAATGGATCGAGGATTGTCAAAAAGTCTTCAACATAATTAAGGAGTACCTATCGACACCACCAATTTTGGTTCCGCTAGAGCAAGGTAGACCCTTATTACTCTACCTCGCAGCACTAGATGGATCTTTAGGCTGCGTTCTGGGGCAGCATGACGAGACAGGGAGAAAGAAACAAACTATATATTATCTAAGTAAGAAGTCCACTCCATACGAGGCACGATATTCTCTACTGGAACGTACCTGTTGCGCTCTAACCTGGGTCGCTCAGAAGCTGAGGCACTACTTTTGTGCCTACACAACATACCTCATATAAAGGAAGGATCCCTTGAAGTATATCTTTCAGAAACCCATGCCCACCGGCAAACTAGCCAAGTGGAAAATCCTGCTAAGTGAGTTCGACATCGTCTATCTGACTCAAAAAGCGGTCAAAGGATAGGCACTGGCAGATCATCTTGCTAAAAATCCTGTGGGAGGAGAATACGAACCTCTGAAAATGTATTTTCTCGATGAAGTATTGTTCATAGGAGAAGACATCGATGAATCCTATGATGGCTGGAAGATGTTTTTTGACGTGTCAGCAAATTTCAAAGGAATCGGCATTGGAGCAGTCTTGGTATCAGAAATCGGCCAACATTATCTGGCGTCTGCTAAACTCAGATTCCTCGCACCAACAACATGGTAGAGTATGAAGCTTGCATCCTAGGGCTCAACATGGCCATCGACATGAATATTCAAGAGCTTCTGGTAATGAGCGATTCAGATTTGCTTATACACCAAGTACAAGGAGAATGGGCCACCAAGAATTCCAAGATATTGCCATTTTTGCACCATGTGCAGAAATTGAGAAAAAGGTTCACAAAGACAGAATTCCGACACGTCCCTAGAGTTCAGAACGACTTTGGCGATGCACTGGCCATATTATCATCCATGATTCAGCATCCTGATAAAAACTTCATTGGTCCTATTCAAGTAAAGATCCATAGCCAGCTACATATTGCGCCTATGTTGAAGAGGAAGCAGACGGGAAACCTTGGTTCCACGACATCAAGGAATACTTGGCAAAGGGATAATACCCGGAGCATCCAAATCATACCCAGAAACATACGCTTCGGAGGTTATCCAACAATTTATTTCACAGCGGAGGAACCCTGTACAGGAGAACCCCTGATTTGGGATTGCTAAGGTGTGTCGACGCAAAAGAATAAACTACTCAAAGAAATATATGTTGGTACTTGCGACCCGCATTTGAATGGTTTTGTTTTAGCCAAGAATATACTCAGGGCCGGTTATTTCTGGACGACCATGAAAACTGACTACATCTAGTATGTTCAGAAATGCTACCAATGTCAGGTACATGCAGACATGATGAAAGTGCCGCCAAATGAGCTCAATGCAACTAGCTCACCTTGGCCAATCTCCGCTTGGGGAATGGACTTCATCGGTCCAATCGAGCCCACTGCCTCAAACGGGCACACGTTCATCTTGGTAGCTATTGATTATTTCACAAAATAGGCCAAAGCAGCATCTTACGAAGTAGTGACTAAGAAGGTCGTGGCAGACTTTGTTCGCGACCGGATTGTTTGTCAGTTCGGAGTTCCAGAATCAATTATCACTGACAATGCTTCCAATCTCAACAGTGACCTGATGAAGGCCATGTGTGAGACCTTCAAAGTCAAGAACAAGAATTCCACAGCTTATAGACCTCAGATGAATGGATCTGTTGAGTTCGCCAACAAGAATATCAAGAAGATACTGAGAAAGATGGTAGAAAATCACAAATAGTGGCACGAAAAGCTATCATTTGCCTTATTGGGATACCGCACCACAGTTCACACATCAAATGGGGCAACTCCTTACTTACTGGTTTATGGAACGAAAGCTATTATTCCTGCCGAGGTGGAGATTCCTTCCTTAATAATCATACAAGAAGCTGAGCTCAGCGATGCAGAGTGGATAAGGAGTCATTATGAGCAACTAGCCCTCATAGACGGAAAAAGAATGAACGCATTATGTCATGGGAAACTCTACCAGAACATAATGTCTAGAGCCTTCAACAAAAGAGTCAAGCCTAGACAGTTCACACCATAGCAGCTGGTGTTAAAGAAGATCTTTCTGCATCAAGATGAAGCCAAAGGGAAATTCTCTCCCAACTGACAGGGTCCTTACATGGTCCACAGAGTACTAACAGGAGGATATCTCATACTTGTAGAAATGGACGGAGAAGTCTAGCCAAAACCAATCAACTCAGATGCNCCCCCCCCCCCCCCACAATTGGAAACTGGAGAAGAATTTTGAGGAGCTTTGAGGAGGACCCTCAAAATTCCGAAGCAAGTTCAGCCGATCGCAACACGTACAATAGTCAGAGATGTCAATCCATCTAACTGGGGCAGAATTTTGAGGAGGGCCCTAAAATTCCATAGCAAAATAGGTTGCAATGTCTCGGATCTACTCACGATCGTCGGTTCATCCAAAATTCTTAAAAATTTTCACTATGTCTTTACAAAAATATGCATGTTTTCTTGTAAGGTAATTATGTTTAGCCAAACGCTACCCCGACAATTTAAATCAGATCTTCAGTCCAGGCAAAACAAGCCAATCAAATCCAGCGGGGATACAAACCAACCTCCCCTTTTACAGAACTCACAATTTTTCTTTGGATGCAGGGACAAAGGATAAATATGCCACAAAGTCACAACAATCGCGTTATCAAAATCTGTTACCAGCTAAGAAATTTTGCTACTATCTACTATTCATTCTATTTTCTGCATAATGCTAATCTCTGCCTTCCCTTGCATAAGGCTAATCTCTGCCTTCCTTTGCATAAGGCTAATCTTTGCCTTCCCTTGCATAAGGTTACACGTTGCCTTCCTCTGCATGAGGCCAATCTCTGCATTTCCCTTGCATAAGGCTAATCTCTGCCTTTATCCTCATGAGGTTAATCTCTACCACCATATCTGCATAAGGCTAATCTCTACCTTCATCTTGCATAAGGCTAATCTCTGCCTTCCTCTGCATAAGGCTAATCTTTACCATCCCTTACATAAGGCTAAACGCTACCTTCCGGTAACGACCCGGCCGGTCATTCCGAGAGTTTAGCCCAGTTTCCCCCATTTCTGCTTCATTTTATGTGGTTCAGCTTCATTTATGTGTGTTGGGTCAATTGGTTCAGGTTCAGAGTGGTCATGGTGAGCATTGAGGCAATTAGTCTCTAAAAGTAGCCTAATAGTTGAGAAAGTCAACTGAGAGTTGATTTATTTGTAAACGACCTCAGAATTAGGATTTTATGGCTCGGATTTTGGGACATAGGAGTGTGTTCAGAATATTTTTTTGATGTTCGGTGTAGAATTAGGCTTGAATTGGCGAAAGTTAGTTTTTGGTGAATTTCCGGTCGGCAATGAAAAATAGGCTATCGAGGTCGGAATGGAATTTCTGAAGTTGTAACAGGTTCGCAATGTCATTTTTGATATGTCTGCAAAAATTCAGGTCAATCGGAGGTGTTTTGGTTGGTTTCGGCGTAGTTGGCGAAATTTGGAAGTTTCAAAGTTCATAGGCTTGAATTTGATGTAATTTTGGTGTTTTCGTGTTGTTTTTGGTGTTTCGAAGGGTCGACTAAGTTGGAATAATGCTATGGGGTGTGTTGGTATGTTTGGTTGGGGCCCCGAGGGGCTCGGGATTGATTTCGGATAGTTGGCGGGGTCTTTGGACTTGGGAATTTTCAGCAATAGCTGCTGGTGTGAAAGTTCTGGTGTTGACCCCACCTGCGGCTGACCGCACCTGCGGTGGGGAAGCCGCAGGTGCGATGTCACAGGCGAGATGGGAGGAGCACAGGTGCGAAAAGGCTAGGCTGGGGATTTTTCCACAGGTGCGATGTCTTGGCCTCACCTACAAAGCTGCAGGTGCGGAATTTGGTCGGGTAAGTGAAAGTCCGCAGGAGCGCACCTGGGACCGCAGGTGCGGGTCCGTAGCTGCGACTAAATGTACGTATGTGCGGAAATTACTGGCATAACAGTATATAAAGGGCCTCCGTGAAATCTATTTCATTTCACCATTTTTTTATGCGATAGGTTTTCTTTTGAAGGAAGATTGGAGAGGGGATTTGTTATTATTCAGTGAAGGTAAGTTCTCGGGTTATTATCATCGTTTCAATGCTATTTTAATTCAGACAAGGCTTGTATTTGGAGGATTAAAGTAAGAAAAGTGTGAAAGTAGGAGGAATGAGTTGGGAATTTCTTTGGGCAATTATAGTGGGCAATTGTGGTCCGATTTTGATGTTCTTGGTATGTACGGTCTCGTGGGAGGATAAGGATTCTTATGATGTAAATTTTATCGGATTCCGAGACGTGGGCCCCGGGCTCGGGTTTGGCCGAATTTCGATATTCTTGTTTAAATTGATAATTTTCGATTGGGTTGTGTTCCTTGAGTATATATTAATGATGTTAAACTGGTTTTGGCTAGATGCGGAGCAATCGGGAGCCAATTTGAGGGGCATGAGCATAGAGGACTAGTGTTGTGGCCCGGTAGAGGTAAGTAATGGTTATAAATCTTTTCCTGAGGGTATGGAACCCCAGACTACATATTGCTCACTGATTTTAGAAAGGCGCACATGTCGGATGACGAGTATGTGGCGCGTACTTATTTTTGGATTGGACCAGGTCCTCTCCTCGGCAACTAATGGGTTGCATATTTACTCAAAACCTTATGTTAAATTATGTTCTAAAGATTTGTGAAATATTTGGGGTATAAGCCATGTTTAGGGCCTCGTGCCGATCTGTTTAAACCCCTTGGGGGCTTTTTACTGTTGTTTTCCTCTCTATTTGTTGAGTATTTTACTCAACATCATTGTGCATACTATTTTTCGTAACTCAGCATGATTTACACCACTTTGATATTTATACTGATGTTTTGGGTCGAGTACCCTATTTTTACTGATTCGCCCGAGGGGCCTTTCGAGTGGTTCTGCTGAGTGTGGCCGAGGGCCAGAGTGATGGTGAGGTGCTGAGTGAGACCGAGGGCCTGATTGTGAGGATATGATACGCCACGAGGTGGTTTGATATTAGCGCTTGGGCTGAAGGAGCCCCTCTGGAGTCGGGGTCTGTACACACCCCCAGTGAGCGCAGGCGCTTGGGCTGAAGGAGCCCCTCCGAAGTCTGAGTCTGTACACACTGCCAGTGACCACAGGTACCTACCGAGTGCCGATTGCCGAGTGACGAGTGATTGGGAGGCATGAGTGATTGTGAGGTACTGAGTGACTGTGAGGTGCTGAGTGACTGATTACGAGTGATGGTGAGGTATGCCCGAGGGGCTGATTATGAGTGACTGTGAGGCATGCCCGAGGGGTTAATGATGATACATGTTTTGCCCGAGGAGCTTATTATGATATATGTTTTGCCCGAGGGGCTACTAATGATTTTACTACTTTCACTCTGAGTTATGAAATATTTTAGCCCGAGGGGCATCTATATGATTCATTTAATTTTTATACTAAACCTTTCGGTTGAAGTTGTTGAAAAATATAAATTCTTTAAAGGATTTTTTTTTCTGAAGATGATTTTAAGGCATGATGATTTCACATATCTATGTTATACTGTTGGAAAGAAAGGTTGTGCCTCTTGTGATTTGATGACATTGATTTTATGTGTTTCTTGCTGCTTAGACCTGATTGGTTTTCATTACTAACGAATTGGCATACTCACATTACTCCCTGCACCTTGTGTGAAGATTCAGGTGTTAGGGCAGGGTGAACTGTCTATCTGTTCCTGAGATTCTCGGAGGTTTGCGAGGTAGCTTCATGCGTCTGTAGTCCTGCTCCCTCTCTTGTTTAATATTGTAGAATTTATTTTTGTTGAGTTGTATATTTATGTAGATGCTCATGACCAGTGACCCCGGGTTCTCAGGGGTTGTATATATTATTCAGTATAGTTTGGCTGTTTTTATAAATGTTTAAAGGAACTTTTATGGGTAATCAGTATAGTAAAAATGTAAAAAGGAAGCTTATTATGATTTGAGTTTGGGTTTTGGCTGGCCTAGTTCCATGATAGGCGCCATCACGACTAGCCTAGATTTGGGGTCGTGACAGTTTGGTATCAGAGCGCTAGGTTACATAGGACTCACCGGTCATGAGCGGGTTTAGTAGAGTCTTGCGGATCGGTGCGGAGACGTCTGTACTTATCTTTGAGAGGCTGAAGAACCCTTAGGAAAATCTCACATTTTTTTTAAAAAAAAATTCTTGTCGTACGGATCCATTGTATTCATCCAAGAGCGTAACTCTTTAATTTCTTCCATGTATTCGAGCGCACCTGAGAGTGCCTAGTATCAGCTGTGCATCGATGGCTTGTGGTTTCCATGGGAGAGATTCAATTTTGGCATGTTGGTAATGGTCCAGTCTGGAGGACTTGATGCCGGATTTATTTTGTGGCTTGATTGCTGAGATTTTCGTTGTATGGGCACATGTAATTGTGGACTTGTATGTCCGTTCGTGTTCTTATTGATGAGAATTAGTGACTAGATGCCTATGTGGTGGGTGTTAATTGATGGTTAGATGTGTTCAGACTGTGAAATGTGTCGAAAGGGTTGGCTGGAAATGTGGTAAGATTTATTGAGTGTTTGATTTCTGTCTCGATTTGGTATATGGCCTGAGTGTGAGTATGTTGGCAGACCTCTCATGTTGTGTAGTTGTGGAGTGAAGCGGATTTCTCTGTTGGGTTATGAGTTCCTATCGATGTCTTCTGAGTTGATCGTTTGCCCCAGTAACACTCATGTATTTGATTGACGGTGTATTCCAGTCGTATTAGCACTCCTTATTATTGTATTCATTGATGGCAACCTAGGATATTTGCGTAGCCGGGAGTAGCATACTCAGTATCTGAGGATGGCATTATAAGGATTCAGGGAGGAAAGGCTCTATGCCAATTCTCCGAGTATGTAATTTGGCTCGGTTCAGTAGCATTCTTGGGACACGTGGTGTACAGTGAGGGTATTCATGTGGTCAGTCATGTGTGGGTAGAGCTTCCAGAAGCTCGATATTTCTGTGACCGCCGCTCAAATGTTAGTTCTACCATCGACTTCAGGTTTTTATCGCGTATTGTGATGCCTCGAGGGTAGGCGATGTTGTTTCCAGATGCAGGAAGGTGTAGTGATTGCGTGATAGTTTTGGTATTCATAAGTGTATGGAGAGATAGCAGTTGAGGCTAAGAGGGCAGGGTTATCTCCTGCTAGTTTTCCTAGGGTGTGTGGTCCCTATGTCGTTCTGTAATGAGTTCTCTTCTACCAGTAAAAGATATGTAATAATTGGAGTTTAGATCGCTTGTGGAAGTTGGCATGACTATGGAAATTGTGGATGCGGGATTGGCAATTGACTTGAGTGTTAGATGGTTTGGGTCACATAAGCTTATGAAGGATTTAGCTAAATCCCACCACAGCATGGTGGTAGTGATGATGTGTGGGCGTAGTCTTGGTTGTCTTGATCCTTGGCTTTTAGCCAAGTGGGGGAGTTCGTCATTGATAAGTTGATTACATGATTACGTGTGGTATTAGTTCCAGTTCGAGGTATAGTGGTAAATCAGTCATGACATGCAGGTATGGGGTCTGGGAATGTCATGAGTAAGGGAAATTTCTTCGATGTAGGTTGTAATGTAATTTGTTGGGAAATTTGGGTTCTATTGAATGATTTAGTTGAAATTGTAAAAAGGTATAGTGTGTGCAGCGTATGGATTTTCTTGTGATTTCAAGTGAGTGGATTACTTTCCTAATATGTTAGTGTGCAAACAGGCCAGGTCGATTCTGTCTATTGGTCAGTGTGATTGAGATTTATGTTAGAGGATGTCAATACTTGTGGTATTCTATATATCGAAGTAGTAGTTGCTTCTCTCTGAAAGTTCAAGCGAGTTCTTGGAATGCTTTTGTAAGAAGCCCCCTCCTGTTGGCGTGCTATAAAATGGAATTCGATTGGTGATCGTGTTTGGTAGTTATTCGGTGTATCGACATCCCGGTTTTATCAGGAAGGTGAAGGTAATGGCTTTAGATTCGTAGAAGTCCCTTCAGGTAATTTAAATGTGGTACTTTTGGGGATAATTGGGAGAGAGTATTCGGAGACTTATGAACCTTAGATGGTATGGTTATATGCTTGGGTCGCGTGTGGTAAATCTGGGTTGCAAATTTGTGGTATTACGGCAGGAAGAAGTATCAATTTGAAGGTAAGTTAGAAGAAATCTGGGTAAATAGGGAGACTTGGTCGTAGGTCGGATCGGCATGATAAGGGATACGATTAGTTCTTCGGGTATTCATAAGGTGATGAGTTTTTCGGGTGCTTCCTAGCAATGCTCTTGGATTTTTGGTGGTCTGCGTAGTTTGGTTGGGATAGAAGAGTTCAGTCCTGATGGTTTGGTGTTCTGCAAATGGGATTTCGGATAGTTCCTGGTGGTTTCTACCGCGTTTAAGGGTTCATATTTTCTTGTGGCGTGTAGTGAGTTTGTTTCTAAAGGGGATCCAATGGATGTTCTTGTCTAGTTGGGTACGTAGTTGCTTGTGACTCAGAAGGGACCATGGAGTTCCCATATTTTTCCTAGGTTGGCATGGCATGTGCGGTATGTTGGGTGGAGTTGAGATTTGCATATGTAAGGTCACGGTTCGGTTCTGGAAGGAAGATCATGAACTCTTAAGCCGCATCGGCAGTTTTAGATGACTAGGTAGATGATATCACCAATTGGTGAGACTTGATGAGGGTATTTATTTCAGAAAGAGCAATGTGTTTGAGTTAAGGGAACTTCATTGGTATCGCGGCGCCCTATTGTTGGATCGACTGTTGATATTCAAGGTTGCTTGGCAAACGGAAGGATGATAGGAGTTTCTTTCATGGAATGTGTGAGTATTTGGGATGTGTTATGTATTCGAGCGGTGGAGTTGTGATTAGATATGGTAATCCGTACATTTCATGGATTTCGAGACTGAGCGTTCTCATAAATAGGATATTGTGGAAGTGAACTGTGAAGATGCGAGTTGATCTAGTTAGATGTTAGTATGTTACAAGATTCTGTCATTATGGACTTTTCGGTAAGTTATCTACCTGTTGTTGGTGATTAGAGTTAATTTAGGGTCACTGTTAGGCTAATATGGGTGCATGTTCTGCACCGGGTTGAAATTGTTGGCTCCAAGTTTCTATTATTGAGAAATGTACCATTTGATTGTGATTGAGTTTATTCATGTTCTAGAGTGATCTATGAGTTACCCTTCGATGTCGCGAGGAGTGGTGATTATTGGTCATATGCACATATAGTGCGGTTCTAATTGGGCTTTATAGCTAGATTTGAGTAAGGTAAGTAACTGGGTGTTATGGGATTGAGGCTTTTTGGTTATATACCTTCTGTTTCGGGTGGCATGGTATCGTCTGGTTTTCCCCTGTGGTTATGGCAATGCATTTTGAGTACTTGATGTCGAATTTCGAATGGTTATTGATTTTTGGGCAAGGTGTCTTGAAATATTCCAAGTGGACCAGCAGTTGGATGAGATCGCACGGTGTAGCGGAGTTATGTAGGGGTATGACCTTTGGTATCGGATTCATGAGTTTTTTATTTTTACGATGTGTGCCAGGCTGTTAGTATGATATGGTGATGGTAATTGTTAATGGAAGGATAGTCCTCTCGTGTGGATCTTTTATATTATTTGATTTCATTGGGGAGTTGCTGATAAGTGCACGTGTTGCACAGGTTTTGGCTTCGAATTGTATCAAGGTGACATGTCTTCAGGGTGGTTGTGATAGATGAGAGGAGGTCATTGGGGCTAGAATGAATATTTTGGAATTCTCTACAGCATAGTTGGAAGGACATATATCGGGAGTCGGCTTAGAAATCTGCTATAATTCATGTTTGGGAAGGGAGAGTTTCATGTCTGGCTGATCGGACGAATGGTTCTTAGTTCTATGTGCTTCTTTAATTTCGGCAGTGTATGGAAGTGTTAGAGCGAGGCATTTCTTGATAAGAAGTGGTGTACCGGTATTGGGTTGTTCTGAGCAGTTATTGTGGTAAAAGAGTTATTGGTATGAGTGTTTGAGTCACGCGGTATATTATGTGATTTCATCTAGGGTGCGTATATGGCTTGATTCAGCACGTTCAGGCTTGTTCAGTTTATATTTATGGAAATTTTGATCTTAGATATCATTTCAGAAGTGGGAATTTGGTTCAAAGGTTATGGGCCAGGATTGGATTTCGAAATTCCAGCGGTATTGTGCTATTGGACCTAATGTGATAGGGTGGCGTGGGATCAACCCCGGGTATGTGCATGGTACGATGCGTAACAATTTGATAGTGTTGGAGAACAACTTTTAGCACGTTCGAGGACGAACGTATGTTTAAGTGGGGGAGGATGTAACGACCCCGTTGGTCATTCCGAGAGTTTAGCCCCGTTTCCCCCGTTTCTGCTTCATTTTATGTGGTTCAGCTTCATTTATGTGTGTTGGGTCGGTTGGTCCAGGTTCAGAGTGGTCATGGTGAGCATTGAGGCAATTAGTCTCTCAAGGTAGCCTAATAGTTGAGAAAGACAACTGAGAGTTGACTTATTGGTAAATGACCGTGGAATGCGGATTTTATGGCTCGGATAGCTTCGTTAGGTGATTTGAGACTTAGGAGTGTGTTCAGAATATTTTTGTGATGTCCGGTGTAGAATTAGGCTTGAATTGGCGAAAGTTAGTTTTTGGTGAATTTCCGTTCGGCAGTGGAAAATAGGTTATCGAGGTCGGAATGGGATTCAGGAATGTGGAAAAGGTTCGCAATGTCATTTTGGATATGTCTGCAAAATTTCAAATCAATCGGAGGTGTTTTGGTTGATTTCGGTGTAGTTGGCGAAATTTGGAAGTTTCAAAGTTCATAGGCTTGAATTTGATGTAATTTTGGTGTTTTCGTGTTGTTTTTGGTGTTTCGAAGGGTCGACTAAGTTGTAATAATGCTATGGTGTGTGTTGGTATGTTTGGTTGGGGCCCCAAGAGGCTCGGGATTGATTTCGGATGGTTGGCGTGGTCTTTGGACTTGGGAATTTATAGCAATAGCTGCTGGTGTGAAAGTTCTGGTGTTGACCGCACCTGCGGTCGGGAAGCCGCAGGTGCGATGTCGCAGGCGCAATGGGAGGAGCGCAAGTGCGAAAAGGCTTGGCTGGGGATTTTTTTGCAGGTGCGATGTCTTGGCCGCACCTGCGAAGTCGCAAGTGCAGAAGATTGGCAGCAGGTGCGGAATTTGGTCGGGTAAGTGAAATTCCGCAGGAGCGCACCTGGGACCGTAGGTGCGTGTCCGCAGGTGAGACTAAATTTTCCAGAGGTGCGGAAATGACTGGCATAACAGTATATAAAGGGCCCCCGTGAAATTCATTTCATTTCATCATTTTTGCATGCGAGATGAGCTCTTTTGAAGGCAGATTGGAGAGGGGATTTGTGATTCTTTAGTGTAGGTAAGTTCTCGGGTTATTATCATTGTTTCTATGCTATTTTAATTCAGATTTGGCTTGTATTTGGAGGATTAAAGTAAGAAAAGTTGGAAAATGGGAGGAAGGAGTTGAGAATTTATTTGGGAAACTATAGTAGGCAATTGTGGTCCGATTTTGATGTTCTTGGTATGTACGGTCTCGTGGGAGGATAAGGGTTCTTATGATGTAAATTTTATCGGATTCCGAGATGTGGGACCGGGGCTCGGGTTTGGCCGAATTTCGATATTCTTGTTTAAGTTGAAATTTTTCGATTGGATTGTGTTCCTTGAGTATATATTAATGATGTTAAACTGGTTTTGGCTAGATTCGGAGCAATCGGGAGCCAATTTGAGGGGCATGAGCATAGCGGACTAGTGTTGTGTCCCGGTAGAGGTAAGTAATGGTTATAAATCTTTTCCTGAGGGTATGGAACCCCGGACTATATATTTCTCACTGACTTTAGAAAGGCGCACATGTCGGATGACGAGTATGTGGCGCGTACTTATATTTGGATTGGACTAGGTCCTCTCCTCGGCAACTAATGGGTTGCATATTTACTCAAAACCTTATGTTAAATTATGTTCTAAAGATTTGTGAAATATTTGGGGTATAAGCCATGTTTAGGGCCTCGTGCCGATCTGTTTAGACCCCTTGGGGGATTTTTACTGTTGTTTTCCTCTCTATTTGTTGAGTATTTTACTCAACATCATTGTGCATACTATTTTTTGTAACTCAGCATGATTTACACCACTTTGATATTTATACTGATGTTTTGGGTCGAGTACCCTGTTTTTACACATTCGCCCGAGGGGCCTTTCGAGTAGTTCTGCTGAGTGTGGCCGAGGGCCAGAGTGATGGTGAGGTGCTGAGTGAGGCCGAGGGCCTGATTGTGAGGATATGATATGCCACGAGGTGGTTTGATATTAGCGCTTGGGCTGAAGGAGCCCCTCTGGAGTCGGGGTCTGTACGCACCCCCAGCGAGCGCAGGCGCTTGGGCTGAAGGAGCCCCTCCGAAGTCGGAGTCTATACACACTGCCAGTGAGCACAGGTACCTACCGAGTGCCGATTGCCGAGTGACGAGTGATTGGGAGGAATGAGTGACTGTGAGGTGATGAGTGACTGATTACGAGTGATGGTGAGGTATGCCCGAAGGGCTGATTATGAGTGAATGTGAGGCATGCCCAAGGGGCTAATGATGATATATGTTTTGCCCGAGGGGCTACGAATGATTTTACTTCTTTCACTTTGAGTTATGAAATATTTTTTTCTCGAGGGGCCTCTTTATGATTCATTTCATTTTTATACTAAACTTTTTGGTTGAAGTTGTTGAAAAATATACTTTCTTTAAAGGATTTTTTTTCTGAAGACGATTTTAAGGCATGATGATTTCATATATCTATGTTATACTATTGGAAAGAAAGGTTGTGCCTCTTGTGATTTGATGATATTGATTTTATATGTTTCTTGCTACTCAGACCTGATTCATTTTCATTACTACATAGTTGGCGTACTCACATTACTCCATGCACCTTGTGTGGAGATTCAGGTGTTAGGGAAGGGTGAACTGTCTATATGTTCCTAAGATTCTCGGAGGTTTGCGAGGTAGCTGCATGCGTCCGCAGTCCTGCTCCCTTTCTTGTTTAATATTGTAGAATTTATTTTTGTTGAGTTGTATATTTATGTAGATTCTCATGACCAGTGACCCCGGGTTCTCAGGGGTTGTATATATTATTCAGTATAGTTTGGTTGTTTTTATAAATGTTTAAAGGAACTTTTATGGGTAATCAGTATAGTAAAAATGTAAAAAAGAAGCTTATTATGATTTGAGTTTGGGTTTTGGCTGGCCTAGTTCCATGATAGGCGCCATCACAACTAGCCTGGATTTGGGGTCGTGACACTTTCTCTGCATGAGGCTAATCTCTGCCTTTCCCTTGCATAAGGCTAATCGTGCCATCATCTGCATAAGGTTAAGCTCTGCCTCCATATCTGCATAAGGTTAATCTCTGCCTTCATCTTGCATAAGGCTAATCGTTGCCTTCATCCGCATGAGGTTAAGCTCTGGCTCTATATCTGCATAAGGCTAATCTTTGCCTTCATCTTGCATAAGGCTAATCGCTGCCTTCATCTGCATAAGGCTAATCTCTGCCTTTACTTTGCATAAGTCTAATCGTTGCCTTCACATATGCATGAGGCTAAGCTCTGCCTCCAATTTATATTCTTTCACCGAGACTAAGCGTTGTCTCTCAAGCATTATTTACTTTACTCTCCTTTTGGGATAAGCTTTGCCCTCAGCTTTAAAGGACTAAGCCTTGTCTTGCTGATTCTAACAACATACTATTGCATCTCATGGGCTGAAATATCGCCAACTTGTCCAAAGGCGTCATTGTCTAAAGGCATCATTCTCATAGCCGAAGACACCATGTCATGGCCTGAGGATATCTCAAAATTTGCATATCATTATTCAAAGGCGTCATAGTTCGGAGGCACCATCTTCATGACCCAAGAAAATCATTTCATGGCCTGTGAATTCTCACTGATCAACTCATAGCCCAGGACATCATGGTCCAAGGACGTCATCCTTAACCATCTGAAGACAACTTCCATGGTCTGAAGGGACTCTGCATCATGTTTAAACTTTCGCACAAATATATGCTCGTAGTATCTTTTATTAGCGCGTGAGATGACAAGCAATTGTCGTCTCAGCAGGAGCGATCTCGCTCCAGTTCCTCCGACTATACCAAACTTGACCGCTCCCATAAACCATTCCTTCACCAAGATATTGTGTCCATTTATTATGATGATTCGCCGGTATATTTCACCGATGAATCCATAACTACACACTGCCTGATTCCTGTAAAACCAGGGATATGTAGGTAACTCAGGAGCTAGAGTGCGGCCTAAATCCCTCAAACCATTTCGCTCGGTCAAAATTGGCCATCATATCTTTACTCGACAACTCTTTCATCCTTTCCGGGTAAAGAGGGGCAGTTGTGAATACCCAATTTTTCCTAAAATAATTTCAAAATTGCATATATACCTTCAAAATCACACATTAGTATCAATTGGTATTTTTCACAATTTTTCTACATTTTTATTAACTTGTCCAGTATTTTCATTTCTAATAAATAATTACAAAATTGCATCACAAACCATTTCAAAGACATTTCTTGATTTAATTTATTATTTTTGATCCTATTAAGTCCAAATTATTCCATAAATAGCCAAATGGGCACCTTTTGGCTATAATTGCAATAACTTTGCAATTATAGCCCATGCATATAATTCTATACTATCGTTTTACTAGAAATTAGTATTTTGTATTTTAAATACTAAATAATCATTTTTTTAAAATATTTCTATGCATGAAATTCATTTTTTATAATTAGTAACTATTTTATGAATTATTTCNTCTTTCCTAATTTAACCTACACGCCCCCCCCCCCTTCCCAAATCTTTCCTAATTTCACACTCGCCGTCACACTTCACTCTCCTCTCCAAATCCTCTCTACCCTAACCCTAATTCCCCCTCGCTGTTTCTCGCTTGCCATCGACTATGGTGGATTACCACCATTCTCCAGACTTAACGGCTCTCTTACGCCGGGTTTTCTGCTATCTTTGAGGTCCTCAAGGGACCAGGGAGTAGTCCACTCACCCCTTGGCCTGTCCTCACCAGTCTCAGATCACCATGGCTTGATTTGAGTAAGATCGTCCTATTTTTGGCTAAAACCTACGGTTTCTAAGCCAGTATTTTCATCTCTTGGTTATTTTCTCGAAACCCTAATCTCATCTCCTAAAACTTTTAGATCTGTAACAGATCTGAGAAGTTTCAAACTGTTTTTACTTGTTTTTATGAGAAACCTTCCATTTTTCAAAGTGTCGCTTCATTTTTTCCTAACTAGGGTTTCTGAAAACCTTTTCGTCAAAATGATTTCTGATATTTTAAGTGCTTATTCTCTGATGCTTTTATGTTTGGTCGATTTTGTTAAGTTTCTCCTTAACCCTAATCAGTTATGTTGAAACCTCTAATTTTTTTAGCACTATGTTTGGATTCTGAGTTCGTCCTTGTTGTTTGTTCATTCAGTTATGTTGTGTGTTCGATTCTCATGAACATTGCTTCGATTAATTAGAGTATTTTTTTAGGGTTCCAAATTTGATTCTTCCTACTTATACTCGACTTGTATGCTTATTCATGGAAGTTTATGTTATTTCCCTTAAATTCAGTACCATTTCGATTCTTTGAATCCCTGATTCACTATGTTACGCTAATTTCTGGTTATTTTCCCTATTTTTAGCCTTAAATTATTTCTTACCTTATTCTGTGATTGACCGTGTTATTTATTAATTCTTACTGCTTATTTCCTTAATTGAACATTTGTGTACCTACCCCTAATTACCTACTATATACTTCAGTTTGTTTTTCCTTAATTAGCTACTTGCTCTTTACCGTTGGTAAATTACTCCCTTAATTAAGGGAGGACTGTACTAGTTTTATTCTTAATTGATTGTGTGGCTCTTCAATTACTGAACAATTGATTGTTTACCTAATTTTACCTAGCTCTCAACTATTATATGTACTCCCTTCTATTCTCACTACACACACGAACACTAGTTCATAAACTCCCTCTTACACTTAAAGCTTTTTGCTCTTTCTTGTTACTTGCTACTTCTATTGAACTAGCCGACTGTAAGCCAAGGCTATTTATTGCACCACACTGCTCTATAATTTGTGTGTACTTTTCTTAACTGGTATGTTCTGATTTAATTCCAAGTTCAAACTCTATATGTTCTCTTACTGCCTTGGTTTACTGATTACCAGTTTTATTTTTGTCTGTTACTTCGCTTTTAAATATGTAACTAGCATGTTTAAGTCACTTTATGTACGAGTTTTGTCCTAATTCAACTCATAATCAGCATGTCTATGAATATGCCTATTACCTCTGTAGCATGTCCCAACCTGACTTTACTTCATGTATGTAGGTTTGATTGTTTTTCTGTTTATTTACTCAGTTTCTGATATTAACCTGCTTTGCTAAGTCATTCACTATCCCTAAGTACTTTTGATTCTATGTTTAACTCTGTTTAGTACAAATATGTTCTCAACTGTCAGTTCAAAAATCCCTATGTTTGTAGTTGTATGACTAATTTCTTAAGTCCTGTGAACTCTAAGAAAAACTTATGTGCTCTTGTTGTTACATTAATATGTTCTATGTGTCCCCAATTCCCATACTCCCTGAGTGTAAACTGTGGTGATGTTTGGATTGTTTTCTGACTTCTCACAAGTCCACACTGTTTTTTTCAAAAACTGTTTTTTTACTAACCATTTCCTATTTTTCATAAAACTTCTTTACTTGGTTGAGTCCTTTTCAATACTTTTTTCCATATCAAATCCTTTTCAAAACTATGTCAAGCACTCTCACTCTACTCTTAAGCCCCTAGGTTCTACCCCTCCAGTGTGTGACTGCCTTGGGATCCTTTTGAGATCCCTCTGAACTCTAGCATAATGAAGTTGGCCCTTCCACACTGCACTTACTCAGTTCTTGTTATGAAAGTTTGGGTGTGAGCACTTCCCGGGATCCTTGAGGTCATTAGGGAACTCTAACGCACCCAGACATGAAAAATAGCTATGAAACTTTTGGCATTTGAGGTTATGGAAGGCTTGGCATTCTCAGGATACATTTGGGCCTGCTTCAGGATCCCTATAGTTTAACTTCTTCTCTTTTTATTTATGTAATTCATTCAGCTATTGGTCTGTAATAATTATTTGTAAACATATACTGGGGTGGCTAGTGAAAATGAGAGGGTAGTTGTATAATGCTGTTAATATTATTGGGTAGAAAGCACGCTTTAGGCTTTACTTTTTGTGTATTTGCATTAGAATCCATGTCCTAAGGATAATGTGTTCATCCAAATCATGTTAAACATTGCATTAGATACGCTGTTCCTAGGACTTCATATTTACTGCTAGCAGCATATCACATGTCATTAATCCATGTTTTCTTAACATTGCATCAGCTCACCATTTAGAGTTCATGTTCCTATGTCAACAAATAAACTGGACATAAAACTATCATTCTTGTGTGCATTTGGATACCATGCTCTAGGATTCTGTTTGCATTTGTTTGAATACGCCTAGTTTAACTAACTGATCCATGAAAAGGTATAAAACAGACTCACATATAATTGGCATGTTTCTAAATAGAACTGGTACAAATTCCCTTTTTAAGTCTTCCTCACCTAGAGCAGCATGTTGTAGGTTACAACAACTTCTAAACTGTTAAAAATCTCATGTAATTGTGATCGCATACAGTCCCACGCTTAGGCAAGCCTTAGGTAATTAATTGCTATAAAATTGGAAACAGTTTTGACTGTGTTTACTGCTTAAAGGTTAACAGGTTTAAAATCAGTAGGTAAACTGATTAGGGACCTGTTGTTAAAGTTTGTATGAAATAGTGTTGCATATTCCTATGCATTTATGTCACTTAGATATTCTGTCTTAGGATCTTTTTTCTAATAAAAACTGCCTTTGTTTGTGTTTGAGACGTGCTGTTTATTTACATTACGTGTGGAGGTTAATCTGAGCTTTTTTTTAACTACTTCTATCACTTATCTTCTAGTCCTACGTGTTCTTGCCTATCGCCAAGAATTTTCCCTTTTATCACCTTAGAGGGGTTTTCTAGAACTTCCCAGACTTAGAGGTCCTAAACTCTTCCAGGACTACAAGGAAGGGACGGGTAACAGCACTCTTAGAGCTCTTTAAATAAAACCCTCTTAGTAACCTTTAAGGGGTGGGATAATGGGTATAAAAGGATATGATGACCTGTGCGCTAATGCAACGTGTAGCCCCTCATTGAGGAGTGATTACCGGGCATTTCCCAAATATTATCCTATAGGATAAACAAATAGGACATCCCTTATCCTTTACATATGTGTGCTTGGACTGCTAATCTGTTAAGACCTTTATTTGTTTACATATGTGTTCTTAGACTATCTACTTGCTACTTGAATAATTCACAAAGTAGTTTTGCCGGGACCCACAGTTGTGGACTTTGAGGGGTGCCTAACACCTTCCCCTTGAAGTAATTTCAAGCCCTTACCAATCTCTGGTTGTATAATTAGTGTTATAAATAACCCATGGTAGGTGCCCTAACGCGCCTTAATTCGTTACGTGGCGACTCTTCGAACTCCTTATACCCATTTTCCCAAAAGGAAACGAGTTGTCCCAATAATGTCAAAAACCCTGACCAATCCGAAAGGAGAGGAAAAAGGGGGGCGCCGACAGTGAGCGGTCAAGTTTGATATAGTCGAAAGAGCTGGAGCAAGATCGCTCCTGCTGGGATAGCCGGCGATTACCGGGTCACCTGCAAATAAAGATACTACAAGCATATATTCGTGTGGTAATTTAAACATGATGCAGGTTCCTTTCGAACCATGAAAGTTGTCTTCGGACGGTTGAGGATGACGTCCTTAGACCATGACGTCCTGGGCCATAAATTGTTCAGTGAGCGATTCGTAGGCCATGAAATGATTGTCTCAGGCCATGAAGATGGTGCCTACGAATCATGATGCCTTTGAATAATGATATGCAAGTTTGAGAGATCCTCAGGCCATGACATGGTGTCTTCCAGCTATGAGGATGATGCCTTTAGACTATGACGCCTTTGGATAGATTGGCAATATTTCAGCCCATTAGATGCAATAATATGATGTTAAGTAGACAAGGATTAGTCTTGTGGAATGGAGGGAAGAGCTTAGCCACATGAAGGTATGGAGACAGAGCTTAGTCTCATGCGGGTGAAGGCAGAGATTAGTCTTATGCAGATATGGAGGTAGATATTAACCTCATGCAAATGCGGGACAAGTCTTAGTCTCATGCAGATGAAAGAAGAGATTAGCCTTATGCAAATGTGGAGGCAGCGCTTAGCCTCATGCAAATGGAGACAGAGTTTAATCTCATGCAAGATTCGGGACAGGACTTAGTCCCATGCAAATGGAAGACAGTGCTTAGCCTTATGAAAATGGAGAGGCAGGGCTTAGCCTCATGCAAATAGAGACATAGCTTAGTCTCGTGCACGATACGGAATAGGGCTTAGTCCCAAGCAGATGGAGGCATAGAAGACTTATGCAAGTGTGGAGGCAGGGCTTAGCCTCATGCAAGTGTGGAGGAAGGGATTAACCTCATGCAAGATGCGGGACAGGGCTTAGTCCCATGCAGATGAAAGTAGAGATTAGCCTTATGCAGGAAAATAGAATAAATAGCAAATGGTAGCAGAATTTTCTTAGCTGGTAGTGGATTTCAGTATCCCGGTTGTTACGAAGATTGTGACTTCGAGGCATGTATATTCTTCGTTCATGTTGTTGGTTGATTTCCCAATGCACACGCAAGTTTACGTGGTCGACAAGTAATATAGGATTTTA